>JAMQGT020012310.1:0-50531 GCA_024447675.2 Pterophyllum scalare | reverse complement strand
ATGTTATGCCCTGTTCCTTGGTTCAGTTACGTATTGCTGCGTGCAGCGCTGAAACTGTCTCTCTGACTCAGGCCTCAGTGTGAGCACTGCTTCCTTGATTAGTTTCAGGGCTGACCACAAAGTTGACAGTATGACTTTAATATACTGCATTATGGCATTGAATTACATACTAAATAACATATATTGGCCTAAAAGCTTATTTAAATATTGTAATCATACTGGTGAGTGGGAAAGGAGAAAGACTGACGAAAGAGGGAGTTATTGGTTAGTTCTGAAATCAAAACAGAGCCGGCTCCAATCAGGAACGTTAGAACCGAGTCTCACATTGTGAGATAAAAGTTATCCAAGACGCTTGAATGCGTGGCAATTTTTGAAGTGAAATTTGCAAAATGCACACTGCTAATGTGCCTCATTTTTGTGTAGCCTTTCATGATGTGTACGTTTTTTTCACAGAAACGCCACAGTTATGACAAGTGTCATTTCTGAACATCCTTAAATACCTGTGGTACAAACAAACCTTTTCAGCAATACCCCTCAACACCAACAAATCATATAATCAATCTGCTGAGAGAAAGAAAGACAAGTCTATGTGAGCGCGGGGAAAGCTTGAAGAGTCTAAATCCAATGCATGTGTACTAAACACTAACTACTGTGTGCAGGTAGTTTTAAAACCATTAACATTGCCTGAGTCATTAGCTTTGTTAGCAAGCCTCTTAAAATCATGAGAAGAAAGAGCTGGTTTTATAGCTTAATAGTTAGCTGACACCCCTGGTAACTATATGCAACATGACTGGTGATAGAGATTTACTGCTACTGAGTTTGAGTCTGGTATACTTGCCTTGCAGATGCAATGTGTACTATTGTGGCCACTGCTGAACCACCTGGTTTAAACTATAAATGGTCTGTTTTCCTTCCCAGAATATTTCCCTCATTATTGGCTATTTGATAAAATTATTCTGCTCTTTTATTTCTTTGCTTGTTTATTTGTATGTTTTTATTATTTAATTTGTGGACATTTTCCATTTTGCTCCTGCACACAGTCCTAGAGACTGGTCAGCGAACCATCTGTCAAGCACTGGTTGCTGGGGAACAATGTGCGTTCCCTGACTGGTTGGTGAGTGGTTGCTGGAGGCTGTTGGCAGTTGCTGTGAAATTGATTGCTAAACCGTTGATTGCTAGAGATCAGGCAGATTGCCAGCAGTTTATATGGAAGACACCAACTTATCTGCTAACCCTTTAGAAGCTGCGACTGCTTGCCTTCAGACTGTTTGCATACAATTCAGCTTCATGCTTTCATGGCGACCGTGTTAATCTGCTAGTGATCAAAGCAATAACAGAGGGGGGTTTCTGCCGCAGCATCCTTTTTGCAAACAATTTCGCCTGGCAACAGCATTTTTCTCCTCCAGCATTTTTTCCCTTAGCAACAAGAGGCTGTGAGAAGGTTGTCTATGGGTCTGTGTGACTGAGGCCTGAGTCACTTCAGGGCCTACTACTTTGCAGAGCAGAGGCTGTTTGTCTGCTTGCAAGCTAGTTTGGATCTAACATCTTATCTGTGGGAACGCTGGTTATTTGGGCTTAATTAACAATTTGGCGATTGAAAAATGAACCCTTTTGATGTTGTAACCCACTCTCTTTTCAAAGATGATTTTGAATCACAAAGTCAGAGTGATGTATCTGAGCACAGTATGTGATTAGTAAGGATGATGTCACTGTTAATATCCAGCCAGCACCACACTGTCATTACAATAACAGCTCTGTGCATAAAAATATGGGGCAAAGGGCCTCTTGTATTAATTCAGTAGGGGACAGTACTGGTCTGCTTAAAGGTTTACACAGTGGCACCTAATAAAATGAATTGTTATTTACATGAATTTTCCAAAGTGTGATGCACCCCATCCTGAATGTCTGAAAATGTTGCCTATATATCAGAAAACCTTTTAGTTAGATGAGTGTCATGGCTCCAGGGATGCTATTGTTGGTCGGGTACGCATTTTTGAAATATCCTAAATTTCTGTGGCATTACAATTGGTATTTCAGATGTGAAAATCAGTGACCCCTTAATTTTGATCAAGTGCAACCACATTGTACTGTTTTTGTTTTTGACTGAAACCACTCAATAACCAAATTATGGACTATCATAAAATATAGTACAGTGGTATCCAACAGTAGCTGGTTTCTTTTCTGCAGTATTTAAGAGACAATTTAGGTTTTGCACAACATTTATGTTCTAATAACTTTAGGACTTCACTTCCAGAAAGTTAAAATAATAACATTAGAATTAAAATAGTATTGAAAATCAGTTCTCAATAACTCTTTGAGTTCCATTGTCATGGAAAGCCAGAGGATAAATTCCACTAACTTTACTGACTTCCAATGCCAATGTCCATTTGGCGTTTGTGGTTAAGAGTGAAGCATCTTAGTAGCTATTGGATAGATTGCTGTGACAACTGCTATGATTGTTGTGCAAAAGTTCATCTTAAAATAACTTGAACTTGCACTACCCTTTGGTTCACGTGCTTACAGCTGTGCTCTGTGATGACTGGCTAATATTAGCATGCTAACATACCAATCTGCCATCAGCACAGCCTTGCAGATCTGCTAATACAACTGCATACTGTTTAGGGTTTACTTCTTCTACTTCTATTTATTTTCTTCGTCCCTGTTTTGGAATGGACGGTAAAAAGCCAATTATCGTGAAATGGTTTCCACACAGAGATTTGTGAGATATCTTTCAGGGCTGAGTGAGAAATCAAGTGTATCATGAAAAAGGAAACAAGCCTACATTTGGCAGTAAACACAATTTCTTACCACTGTATTACATTTCAGTTTGTTCCACACTGTTTTCAATTTTCTCCTCATAGATCGACGTTGTTGATAAGTGGCACCTTCAACATTCAGTTGACTGTGATATTGTAGCAATGTTTAACTGAACTTGTTATATTTTATGTGGCAAAGAGAAACATTATTGTAATAGATTAGTTTTCATTGGGCATTATTCTACCATTTTCACAGTTGTCCCTATTAGTGGTTCAGATAAGTTTACTACTTTGTCTTTTTTTACCCAACCAGGTCATTACAGGCATACATCAGCACTTCTGGCTGATTTCCTCACTTTATTGCCCTCCTCTTCAATTGGCCCCATGGGAAATCTTGAGCAGCACCATATTAAGTAAGACCTCATGCTTCAGGAGTGTAGGCCTATTCTTGCTGACTCATAAAAATGATGTAGAGGCCGTGCTGACATCAGCTGAATATAATTCTATTAGAGCTCCCATTTGTTGTTGGATTTCACTGCAGCTATGTTCAGTTGTCTAAATGACCCTTCATTTATTTTAGTGCCCTGTTGGGAAAGAGGGCAGAACCTTAGCACTCAGGATGATACTCCGGAAGCCGAGCCATCGGAGCTCAACCTGCGGATCGAGCTGATGCATTTTATCCTCTCCTCTTGTCTCGCTTTTGCCTCGACGCCGATGCTAATGCACAAGACCTTCTCTCGTTCGGCTGCAAATGGAGCCCTCAGCTGCTGCTGCTTTTAGAATGGATTAGGGAGTGCGGGGTATCTTTCTGAGTTTCTGTTGTCACAGTTCTCGGATAAACATTACAGCACATGTCACATATGTAATTTTAGCCTAATGCTGTATATTCGGGTATAGTATATTAATAATTCATGGCTTACAGAGTGTTTCAGGCCAGTGTTTTTCACCTTTCTTGGCAACAAAAATCACATTGTCAGTTGTGAGCTTTAATAAACAGTCTAGGGATGGAATGCCAGTTTTTCGTTGTGTTTTACACTCAGCTGGATGCCTTGTCATTGATAACACCCACATATTTTCACATGCTTGAAAGCATTCAGTTGTCTTCTTGTTAGACCTTTTACTAGTATACCATTTACAGACAATGGACCCTTTTGACTTTTAGAGTATGTAGTTTTCTAAGATTTTACAAAAACAAAAAAACAAAAAAAGCTTATTTGGCACTCTCTGCCGGCCTGTTTCTCTATCAGTCTCTCAGTAGCTTTCTGTTCTTTTGTCATCTCTTTCCCCCGCTGTCTCTGAGTCGTGAGGTGGCCCCTGACAGGAAGTGGGTTGTTTTGTGCTTAAAGGAACCCTTCATTCTTCCGATTCCCCCCATGCAAAATACTCCCTGCAGTGAAATGACATGGCTGCAGGCCAAATAGTTGCTGTTGCTTTTCTCAAAGCAATAAAGTCAGAAAATGTACAGCTGTTCACCTTCAATTTTAGCAATATCGCTCTTGACCTCTTTGCCTCCCCAAAATGATTGAAAAGAGAACAAAGGTGACTGCCCATGTTGTGTCCTTTTTGATGCCAGTCTGAGTTCTGAGGGCACATTTTCCTTCCACAAAAGACCACCTGCCAGTCAAACATGACCACTTCCTCATCACAGTTTCCTACAATGTCACCACTTATGCTGATAAAGAATGTTTTAACCAATCTAGCAGCATGGGGGAAATGGCAGTGTTAGTCTGTCTGTAATTAGAAGAGTTTTGAATCCAAAGTCACTTCCAACTGATACAAAGTTAGTCACACTTACTGTTCATCACTTTATTTCAGTGCTCAACATCTGTATACATTTCCTACTGTCACGTGTGCATTATACAGGAAGTAGTCACTGAGTAAAAACAAAAGAAATCTACAGAGCATCAATCATCTGCTGTCTTTAATGATTCTTAATTGCGCGTCATTAAGCTGGCAGTTATATTCAGTGTAATTAAGTATTTCAACAGCATTAGGATGGCCTGCCATAAAACTTTGTATGTCTCCCTCAAGTTGAATCAGTTTGGCTTTTCATCTTTCTTCTGACCTTGACGATTAATGAAACCTACATTGTCCCCAGCAGTGATTAGCTAATGTTAATATGCAAATATACCAAACCCTAGATAAAAAGAGCTTGTTTTATAATTCCGAGGGTGCTAACATGCTGCCATTCAGCTCCAATTTTGAGTGTGCAGCATATGAATATAGTGAAGAAATCTGGACTGCGTTCACAAAAAAGAAGTATTTAAAACCAGAAATAGTGAAAAGCCCAATTGTGAAATAATTTGGAAACATTTTACAGTATTGGTGATGAACTTTTTGTTGGTACTCCAAATAGCAACTGTCTGATTACTTTTTAGAATGGCTAAGGGTTCTGATATGTCCACCAAACCAGAGAAAATGTATTTTAAAGCCTGTTGCCAACACAGACAGAATAAAAAATGGACATAGCATTACCCATTTATTAATTAAGGCCCTTTATGCTGCCTGCAGCTGAGCGTGTTAGAGCTCAGTGCAACCAAGGAGTGAATCTGATGGTGAAGCCAAGGACACCGCATGCTCACTGACCCAACGGATAATCCTCCTTTCTGACTCAAATAATCACCATAATTTACAAAGTGGATTTCATGTTTTATTCAGTATGACCTGAAACTCCTGACTCAGCCCATAATGTCATCAGGAAGGTGTTTCCTGGGGCCACAGAGAAAGGCAGCTCACGGCCATTTTTAGGTTTAAAGCACTCTGTCTACGGTTGCCCACCACGGTTCAACTTTACTTGTTGACAATATCGCAAAAATAAAATAATTTATATGCTAGTTTGTTTGGTTGTTTTTTTGTTAATTTACGAGGAGTGGCCGCTACTCCATTAGCACACCCATGGACCCGCACTGCAGAACTATGCATGCAAACTCTGTGCAAAAACAGCATTTCTGTTTTTATAAGAGCAATCAGTGGCCAGTTCAGATGACCTAAACTTTAACTGCCTGCACTTCCATAACAAAGAACAGGACTCCTGAGACAAACAATGACCTCTTAAGAGTCTGTTGTGCTCCAGTTGTTGCATGCATTCAAATTGTACAATTCATGCGCGTCTCAAATTTGTAGTCCGTTTCTGCACTGAGTCTATGACAGCAAGGCCATTCTCATTAGGCGAAGCTCAGACACAGTTTAACATCTTTCTTGTTTTATTCCCTAAAGGCAACTTTATGTGCTTGTCACATCAAGGACATTTGTTTACAGACACGCATGGTTATTCTTATGCCCAGCTGGGAACATCGCATTCTCAAGGATATTAAAACTGCGGATACTTTCATAAGCAGACCCAGAGGAACATGCATCCTTGATTCTGTGCAGACTGCTGTAATGAAAGGAAATATTAAATGGGTTGTAACGCTGCTCTCACTCTATATTTCATTTACACTTGACCTGCAACATATGAGCTACATCTTTGAACTTCACATCTCATATTTCAAACACGAGGAATCAGATGTTTTTATCTTCTTCATTGTTCGATTTGCAATCAACAGCCTGACATAAAGCCTTCCACGGAACAAGGGCTCTACATAAAAAGAACAGATTATGTGATTACCTAGCATCAGAGAACAATTACTCCAAGGCCAGCAGCAGACAGAACACCTGACAAGCGCAACTGTTTCCCTTTATGAACTCTTTCAACCCATTCTCATTGCCAGGGTGTCAGTTAATGCCATTTTGTCAAATCTTCTGCCCCGACTCAGTTGTGCACTAGCCATCCTTTGGTGGCAGAGCTTGATGTCCAATGATATTTGGACTAGTGAGATGTGTATGTCACTCTAAATATCGATTTTTCAGCTTGCTCTAGTTTTGGTGCCTTCACCTAACCAACGAGTGAAATCAAAAGTAAAAAGCAAACGAAAAAAAAAGAAAAAATATCAAATATTGCTGCTGCCGGTGCATCAGGGCACTGGTACCAAAGGACACTCTGGGTGAAACAGATGGTATCAAACAAGTGACTTATAGTACACCCCAGAATGAAAACAAGTCCACTCAGATTTGGCAGATGAACATAAACTATATATTCAATTCAATTTATTTATATAGCGCCAAATCACAACAAACAGTCGCCTCAAGGCGCTTTGCATTGTGGGTAAAGACCCTACAATAACGTCAAAACGACCCCCTATGAGCAAGCACTTGGCGACGGTGGGAAGGAAAAACTCCCTTTTAACAGGAAGAAACCTCCAGCAGAACCAGGCTCAGGGAGGGGCAGTCATCTGCTGTGACCGGTTGGGGCTGAAGTGGAGAGAGACAGGACAAAAGACATGCTGTGGAAGAGAGCCAGAGATTAATAATAATGATTAAATACAGAGTGAAGTATAAACAAGTAAATAAAGGTGAATGAGAAGAAACAGTGCATTATGGGACCCCCCCTCAGCAGCCTAGGCCTATAGCAGCATAACTAAGGGGTGGTTCAGGGTCATCTGATCCAGCCCTAACTATAAGCTTGATCAAAAAAGAAAGTTTTAAGCCTAACCCTGAAAATAGAGAGGGTGTCTGTCTCCCAAACCCAAACTGGGAGCTGGTTCCACAGAAGAGGGGCCTGAAAGCTGAAGAACTATATTATATATATATAATAAAATATCACCACAAGTGTGGAATTATATGTTAATAATACCAGTGACATTGGTATCTTTTTAAATGACTTTAATGTTCCTAACAAATATTCCTTCCATAAAACAGTGTAAATCACTGACAGGGGACACGTTTGCACTGCCAGAAAGATTTTATTTTGTAGTATTTGCAATTTTTAGCTGCAGTTCATTTTGGGTTTATGCAGCAAACCTACATCATCAGTTTTAGAAAAAGAAGAGTCGTTTTAAATAGAACTATTCATCAACATCACCGTGGTGTTAGAGAGCCCATCTGACACAAAGTCTGAAAGGTTTACTTCTCCCATGTACATGCTCACCTGGACTGCTGGCCTAGGGAGTCCTTTTTTAATTTTTTTCAATTGCATGTTAATCTCTATTACTGCAAATGTGACCGTCTTAGCTTTTTAACTTATTAAACTGGCCCACAACAGGAAAAGGTGAGCAAACGGTGTGAAACCGCTTAAGAACCTAACATGCAAAGCAAAACACACACACACACACACACAAAATTAATATTAGACAGTGCAGGCAGTTAAAGACGTGAACAAGGGAAAGCCAAAAAGGGACACAATTTGACAAAAAGCATATTTATAAGCCGGCTTGCTCCGTCCCTGAGATTTTGTTTTTCTCACTTTTGTGCAGATTTCATCACTGCTGTCTTCACACTTCATGCACTTGTTTTTGTTTCATTACTTCATGTCTCCCCCTTTAGCGTGTTGCCCTCATTTGTGAGCATTTGGCCATGTTGTACTGTACTAATTAGCAACAGGAAATACATTTTTAAATAATGATAACACCTTAAACTGAAGATTAATGCAAGGTCATTTAAAGTGTTGCAAAATGTTCAAACTCAATATAATTACAACAATTCTCAATTTTTGGACACATTTTATTGATTTCTTTTTTCATACTGCTTTCTATTTTATGAGTATTCTTTTGGCAACTTCAATCAGTTTATTTAGACTGGAGAAACTATTGTGTTTGTTTGACTATTAATAAACAGAATTGATTAAAAGCATGAGGCATAATTTGCTGTTTGATATTAAATTGAAACTGAACTCTTCCGATAACAAGTACCTTTTTGTGGCTTGAAATGAACCAGAAGTATTAAAGCTCTGCAGAAGATACCTTCCAACCTCTACAACAAATTACCTTAACTAAATTCACCGCAGGAGTCACCTATGCCCCAAGTTGGGGTGCGGGGGTGGGTGGGTACACCCGGGACAGGTTCTCAGTCAAATGCAGGGCTAACACATAGAATCAGACAATTATTCTATCCGTCTGACCTCTACCAACAAATCATCCAGTTGTCCAGGTCTGCCCTGGGGTCTCCTTCCAGCGGGGCATGCCCGGAACACCTTAACAAGTAAGAATACGGGAGTCATCCAGTTGAGACGATAGGACCACAGTGGCTCTGTTCTGAATCCCTCTCGAATGACTAAGCTCCTCACCCTATCTCAAAAGGTGAGCCTGGACATCCTTTGCAGGAAATTAATTTCTGATGCTTGTATCTGTGATCTTGTTCTTTCTGTTACCAATCACACCTACAGCTGCAGCTCTTGGCCATAGTTCAGGCCGGGATCAGAGATCGATCAGTAAACGGACAGCTTCTCCTTCACATTCAGTTCTCTTCCCAACTCCACTGAACTAATGTTTCAAATTATATCCTAATGTAAACAAGCCATTCAGACAGCATTTCGCATTCTGGATTTCTGAAGGTGTTTCAAAATGTTTCTTTGAGCACTGACTGCCTTTTCACTCATTGTCAGTCCAGTTCTTGTATCTGACCAGTTTCAGAGGAATGCCCTTTTTTGGTTTTGTTTTCTTAACACTGACCTATGAATCATTCAAACATAAAAAAGGCTCCTAACTCAAGCGATGAACCAGTGTTACATCTATACACAACAGACAACTTATCAAAGAACCAATTTTAAAGGGCACATATGCTTTTAAATCCTTCCTTTTCATATGCAAATCATTCACTTGTGGTCTGTATGAAGTAGAACTGCAATGCATTGGTCGGAATTCCTTGTTACTGTAGCTCCACAGACCCCTCGTTTACACCTGTTTGTTGTTTTTGAATGTGAATGAGACATTTCAAGCCCCATTCCACTCCAGGTTGCAGCGCGTTCCACTCCACCCAGTTCTGCCATTTTTGTAGTTTGATAGCATCGATATGATTATCTAGCGGCAGAGAAACAGGCACTTCAAAGAGGCTCTCATGCCGAGGGGTGATGTAAGTAATCGTGTAGATTAATACACCCAAACACTGAACATTTTGACTTGTCTACTTGCAACTTCGGCTTAACTGAACTTAGACTACAAAATCGCTTTGAGAAAAAAATGGCGGATTCACGAAACTACTTTAAATTGTATTTTTAGGCACTTTGTTACTAGCGGCCTGTCACAAAAACACATAATTTGTTATAATTTCTTTTGTTGAATCTATACAAATGTCAAAGACAACACAGTTTGACAGGCATAATATGTTTGTTTTTGCAGCAATACGGTGATTCCCAAAAAGTTATTAGCTGGAAACTTGTGACCATCTCAACATGGTGTGCAGTCCATCTTTAAAAAAAAAAAAAAAAAGTGAATAAATGGAGGACAAAAGAAGTTGCAGGCCTGAAAAACTATCTATAGCAGATGTACAGTAGCTGAAATCAATTTACTTAAGAAATGGGAAATAATCCAGCAAAGACCTGAGGGATGCATCTGGCCCTTCAGCTGATACTTCTACTGTTTGCTGAAGGCTCATCAAAAATGATCTCAGTGGAGGGGTGGATGTCAATAAGCCATTCTTGAGGAAGGGAAACTGGGAGAAAAGGTTCTGGTGTGCCAAATTACACAAGAACTGGAATCAAAATCACTGGATTGTATGGAGCGATGCATCCAAATTTGAAGTTTTTGGCTCAAATCACTGTCAGTTTGTAGGGGGGAAGTCAGGAGAGACGTACAACAGTGAGTGTCTACAGCCATCTGTAAAACACGATGGAGGCTCTGTCATGGTTTGGGGGTATATGTCAGTCAGTGGTCAAAATTGATGGAATTATGAATGCAGAAATCTGAGTTTGTTCCACCATGAAAGCTTTTTTTCAGCATCATCCCAAACACTGCCACTGGAGTGAAAGAATTCCTACAACTCCTGGTTAGAAAAATGTACAATGGAACAGAGCCCAAACCACACACTGAAGCAGTGTAGCACTTAGAAGAGAACAACAGGCAGCCAACATCCAAAGAAGAGCTTTGAATGACCTCAAGAAGAAATAAGAGAACTATTCCTGAAGACTACTTAGAGAAAGGACATTAAAGGTGCCTTGAAGAATGAAGGTGGTTTTTACCAAGTATTGACTTAAAAGCTCTTTACAAATTCTCTCTTTTTTTGCCTTATATACTGTATTCCCATACTTGTTTGCACATTTCAACAAATCACTGCACCTACTTCCCATTTTTCCTATAAAATTATAAAGAAATGAGCTCAAGACTTTTGCACAGTACTGTACTAAAGATATTAAAGGCCTCTGAACCATTGTATTGCCACTGCATTCACACTTTACAATTTGACACCAAAAGTTACCTTTTATTTACTAAACCAGGTGCAGACAGCCAAAATACCAGCTGTTCTTTCTTCTGCTCTGCAGCCCACATGCAAGTAAATGCTACAAAGGTCACAAAAACTCCACACCAGGTTCCCCTTGCATCACTACGTCCGAGCACCGCGGTCAATAAATTGGAATGACAGTCGGGATCATTTGTTGTCATCTGCGGGATCCCACCACTCTGTTGTTTTATCCCCCTGAGTGTCTCTGCCATGCCCGTCTTCATCCGGACACACTATGCAAATATTGATTCCAGCCTTCGTTAGCTCAGCTGGCAGCCGAGAACACTGATGTTACCCAGAAAGCTTTTGACAGACAGTGACGAACAGTATGTGGTCGAGCTCGGAATTGGCTGAACCGAGCAACGCTTGTTTATTTGCAATATGATATTATGAAAGGATAAAAATACAGCTTTGTGAATAGTGAAGCCCAAGAAAAAAAAACATGAGGGTATCAGTAAAGAGATAAAGACGTGCCAGTTTTCATTCGGTTGTCTTATCTGCATTATCAGTCTCTTATTTTCCTATACTTTCTCACACAGGCTTTCACACCTTCCTGCCTTCTTTTTTTTTTTTTTTTTGGTGTAGTTTCCTCTCTGGATCATATTTTGTGGACTTTACTTGAGGTAGAAGTGGTGTGTTTAGCGCTGCACAAGATCCAAGGAGAAATGGTTTCCTCTCTTTCAACCTTGCCTTTTGGGTGCGCCGATATATCCGTCCACAAGCGTTCAAACCTGAGCAAAAGCCGAGACGTCCGTGTCCGCTCAACTCGAGATCGACCCCAGTTCCCATGGCAACCTGAAGCAATGTGTGCTCCTGTCTCCAGAGCAGCCGACAGGTTTCCATCAGTGCCAGAGGTGTGGTAATGTGGTGTGGCTTCTCTCCATCAATCCCTCATCCATCGCTGCCTCTGTTGGATTTCTCCCCACAAAAAGAGCGCTGTGAAAAACTCGAGCCACAATTTGTCACTTTCGATTGTTAGTGGCCACACACTCTCCTCCGCAAGTGTAGATTTTGTACAAGGTGACTTTGCTGACTGTACATCATTTCTGCATTTGTGCCATGCTACTTTTCAATCTCATATATATATATATATATATATATAATATATATATATATATATATATATATATATATATATATATATATAAATTTTATTTATTTATTTTTTTTGCCTGAGTTTAAAACATTTTTCTCTTTTTCTGCTGGTCGAGCACAAAGCAGCTTGAGACTATTAGTTTCCTCAAAGTACTTGCTGGTGTTTCTGTTAGTGTAAGATCAATCCACATTCTGACTTCATTCATCATAAATGTGCACTCACATAAACGAGGGGCGCAAACATACTGCCTCCATTATTCAGCGATGGAACTGCGGCGCAAAACAAAATCAAGTTAATGTATCGTGACTGAACAACTTCGGCTTCTGTTTCTTTTGGCGGGTGCAATTAGTGTAACTCTTCTCACCTGAGGTTGAAGCACCAGTGAGTAATTCACAAGGAATGTTTTTGCCGTAATGCCTTTGTTGCCAGGAAAAACGGCCAAACTGCAGAAGCTTTAAAGGGGCAGTATCGCCCCAAATTAATGTACAGTATACAGGAGCCATTCTATCCACGATCACCACCCCACCGGTGCCAGTGGGCAAGAGTACTCTTAATCTTACATCGCCCATCTTACATTGCTTTTTGATAATAGCAGCAGTGATAGAGTATGTGAAAATGTGACAATTTAGTCAAATGCTTTACTGGAATAATTCACTGTAGTGTAGTTTTAATGTTCTTATTCTCTATTTAGGTATTTGTATGTTGTGCTGCTAGGGTTAGGGTTTTGGAGTAGGCCAAAACAGGCTTTGTAGGGGAAAAAGTTCAGGTTATTTGAAGAACAGATAATAAGAACAATTGAATAAAAAACAAAATTATATATTTTGATTGCCTAGGGCAGTGGATAATCCTAGGCCCACTGGTGTACAGTTACAGTACAGCTTAGTTGTTTGCTCTTTCTTTTCCCCCCATCAGTACCATCCAGTCCAATTAACTTCAAAAGAAGGCAAACTCCTCTATAGTCAACTTCTCTAAATCTGCCAACTCACATCAAAACACTTCAGATGGCCTTGGCCCCTGTGGGACATGGATGCGGAGGGCAGGAGTCACCCCTCCCTACCGCTCCCCGCTGCTCCCCACTGGTCGTCGCTGCCACCCCTGGGGTGTGGGTGCCTCTGGGTCCCGGGGTGCATGGCCGGATGTCTTGGCATGACCTTTGGCCCGCTCCCCTTGGCGGCTGTGGCCTGGGGGTGGCTTGGGCCTCTTTGGCATGGGGGTGGGGGCTCTGGTGGGTGTCGGGCAGTTCTCAGGTGCCTGGGGCCTCAGGGGCGTGTTCTCGGTTCGTGCTGGGAGGGGCTGGCCTACAGTGGGGTGGGCTGCTCCTTGCCTCTGGCTCTCTAGGCTCTTGCCCTTTGACCGTGGGTGCTCTGTCTGAGGTCTCCCTCCTTCCTCATCTGGGGTGTGCACGTGGTTGCCATCGGGATGTGTGGCCTCGGGTCTTCTGGGTTCCTGTTTGCCTCGGGATCCTGAGGGGCGTGGTTGCAGCTTCTTGCCCTCATTACTGAGTACATTCCATGATAGAGGTGAACACACACAAACACACACACATTACTACAAACCAAAGCTAGATTGTGTGTACATGTATATGCATGTGTGTAGACATGTGAATGTGTGTATGTTTGTGTATTTACGTTTCTGTATCTATTTTTCTGTTTTCTGCCCCTTTTTTTATTTATTTATTTGTTTCTTTCCTTCTCTCTTTTTCTGTATCCCTCTTCTTACCCCTTCCTTCCTGCCTGTCAGGCCTGGCATGAATAAATAAAATAAAAACTAAAATACAAACATTAACAAGAGTAGCCTATAGTACACTTATAGAGCTGCTCTTGTAAAAGCAAATATGTTTGGTACACCAGTGCATTCAGATCATCATTCTGATTGTGAAAACTGCCAGACATGACAGGCTTAAAAACAAAACAAAAACAAAAAAAACATAGTCAGGATGGATAAATGGTACTAAAGGCCAGAAGAATTTGGGAAGAACCAACCCTTTAGGCTGAAAGCCACAGCAGGGTATTGGTTTATGCTTTATTCTGATGTGCAGTAGCGCTAACCATTATTTAGAAACATAGCTAAAGGATATTCATGTTGGATCTTTCAGAAAGCTCTTTCACGAAGCCATTTAGAATAATTTATTTTACTTTTTTTTTCCATTTTCTTTTTCTTTTTGATTTAGCTTCGAAATCGATACCCTGCCCCCAATACAACTACACACGTTGCCCCAAAGGTTCACTTCAAACTGTCCTCATAAAAGATTTTCAGCACGCTGGGTGTAGTATAAAAGAAAATGGATTGGAGCGCAGTCTGGGTCATCTTTGTCCAACTACAAAAACCACGCACAGGTGCTTTTAAGAAAGGGCAACAATTTTATGTGGCTACAATAAAATGTCCATCATCTTTTGAAAATGGAAATGCTGCAACAATTCACACACAGGGAGGTCAGTGTTACCACTGAATAGCAAGAAATAATCACAGTGAAACCTTTCTTGTTACTTCAGTTGAAGATGAGCAGCGCAGGTGGCGCAGAGCGGAAACATTTTATTATTGATTTATTATGTGTGTTTTATTATTTTCCTAAATATAGGGTCAAATCTGCACAAATGTGTAAGTTATCTCTCTCTCTATATATATATATATATATCATTTTTAAATGTCACTTGATTCTCGTGAGACCAGAACACTGCATTAAATGCAGGCATTGTTCAAAAGATGAAGTGCAGCTGAAGAAGGAATGCTGGTGATGTGTTTTCATTTGGATTATTATTTATTGGACTTTTTTTTTCTTTGTTTTTGGTTCCAAGCCTGCAAGCATAGTAGGTCTATCATTCTTTATGCTTTACAAACGGTTATCAAGGGGATAGGGAGAGATTGCCAAGGAGGAGGCTGGAGATGTGATGAGTCTAGCTTTTTTTTTTTTGTAGTTTCACTTTAAAGTTATTTATCACTCCCTGTGAATGAGAAATTCATTCTTTCCCCCACATCCATCAACAGAATTATACAGCCTACTACAGCCTGAGGACTGGGCCTTCTGCTGGAGCTGTGATATTTAGAGTAAAGTGACTGTTTTCAGATACTCTGTAGCCATATGTACGTTATTATATTACTCCCATTGCTAATAAAAAGTGAATAGTGTTAGTGCTGGCCACAAATTCAAGCTTCAGCATTCCCAGCAGATTACTGGATGTCAGTGCCAGCCCTCGTCATCTGAAAACACAGCAGATACTTTCCTACACTTCCAACTAGCTATCTCACACAGAACGTATGCTGCACACTTGCAAGCCGCTTTGCAACCTAATCCAGCTCTTGATGCTCTATCAGACTTATTCATGTCATTTATGCTGTCACTGATGTCTGGTATGTTCTCTGTGATGGTCTTGCACCTCCCCAGCTCCAGTTTTGTATGTACGTATAGCCCCACTTCTAAAACAGCTGGGATGCTGTGTAAAATGTAAATACAAACAGACTGCAATGATTTCCAAATCCCATAAACCTATATTTTACTCACAGTAAAACATAGAAAACATATAGTGGACTGTAGGCAGGCCAGTTTAGCACCCAGAGTCTTCTACTACAAAGTCATGCTGTTGTGATAGATGCAGTATGCAGTTTAGCATTGTCCTGCTGAAACATGTACTGTAAGCCTTTCCCTGAAAAAGACAACTGGATGGGAGCATATGTTGCTCTAAAGCCCGCATATACCTTTTAGCATTGGTGGTGCCTTTCCAGATGTGCAAGCCGCCAATACCTCTAATGCACCCCCATGCAATCAGAGATGCAGATAACAAGCAGATGGCCCCTCTCCTCTCTAGTATAGAGGACACAATGTCCATTTTTAAAAAGAATTTCAAATATCAATTTGGCTGACCCCACAACAGTTTTCAAATTTGCCTCAATCCATTTTAAATGAACTTTGGCCCAGAGAAGGCTGCTGCATTTCAGGATCATGTTCGCATATGGCTTCTTCTTTGCATGACAGAACTTTAACCTCTATTTGTGGATGGCATGGTGAATGATGATGAAAACGATCTCTGGAAGTATTCCTGAACCCATGCAGTGATTGACCGTTATGTCAATATTTCAATTTTTCGGGGGTTCTTGCAAATCAGTCATTTACGATTTTAAGTAAACTGTAAAGAAGCAAACAGAGCAGCACTGTTAGAGCATGCATGCACCAGAAATGCAATGAGAATGTCGAGTCAGAGGGTGGGCCATCTGCCATGTTATGTGGGCTCCAGCTGCTTGGGGCCCAAAATTCCCCTCGACTTACTCTTTCAGCAAATGACATTGAGTGCCTACCATGAGCCATCCGAAAGACAACATAAAGACAGTGCAAAGTAAACATTGCTCCGGCTAGTCAATCAGCCTTTTCTCTCTGTCCAATCAATTGAGTGCTTGCCTTCAGAGAGGCCTGAAAATAGATTGAGGTCCGCTTTGTGTAGCAACAGATGAGAGTGCACTTAACTACAGGGAGAAAATGGGCAGCATTTCCATCCTTGTCTCTGCAAATGTACATCAAGAGGAGTATATTCAGTTTTGGTAACATTCAACCAGCCTAGTGTGCTTTTAGAGTCCATTCTCCCAGCATTCCTCTTATTCTTCTAATATCCAGGTGCTGCGCCTAGAAAATCACAACCTAAGTGTTTCCACATGTCCAAATCACAGGTTGAGGAACCATTAAAAATAGATATTTACAATATCAGTAATATATGCTTTTTTCAGGAGACATTATCAAACATAGGGTCCAGGAATAAATGAAAAAGCAATTTTTCTAGGTTGAAGTTAGAGTTAGAAGCAGTAATAGAAACAAAATTAGGTGTCATCTACAGATCTCATGTTATAATTTTCAAAGTAAACAAAGATGGAAAAATATGGGCCAATAGCGAGACAGCACATAATTTTCTAGGTGAAAACACTCAAAAGTCATTGATTTACAGCTGACTTGGAAATTAATTTTAGTATCATTTACTAGTGTATTCATTTCTCTGGTATTCAAAAGTCACCGATTTATAATTCACAAGCTAATTAATTTTTTTTATGTGTGTTGCTTTTGTGTGGTTTTTTTTTCAGATGGTCTGAAATAAATGTTGAATAAAATAAGGACAGATATATTTATTAATGTCAGCATTTAATTTGGCTGTAGATAAAGCAGGACAATGTTTTTCATAGTATTTTTAAGTAAAGCTTCTTTCAGCTGATCCCTGTGGGTGGTCACAGTGGATGGACGTACATGTTAGCTTCGGCACAGGTTTTTATACCGGATAACCTTCCTGACACAAGCCACCCGCGGATTCGTGTCTCCTCTCAGTCTTGAATTGGGCATCTTTCAGGTGTTAGGTGAATGTGTTAACCATTACATTATGGAGCCGCATCACAGTAGTTTTAATAACAGTAATTTGCTCTGGCTGAGAAGTTGAGGTGTGAAGGTAAATACAACATGTTGAGGATCATTGAAGAACAGCACCTACAGGTGCCTGATTGACACAGACAAGCTCCATCGTGTGCAAGAAGGACGACATCATGGACAAGACTGCTGAGTTTCTGAGTGAACACCACCCACAACTTACAAACAAGCTATAAGTCAAGCTAGCTAACTAAGCTATAACTAATAATAAATGCATGTAAAAAAGACAAACGCTTACACCAGCGCACCCTTTCTAATCTTTCTCTCCTCATCTGATCCCTCCCCTAGTAGTGTGAGTGTGCCTGTGTATATGTGTGTGTGTATGTGTTTTTGTGTTGCAGAGGTGGAGTGTGCCTGAGGTCTCCGCCCTGCTGTTCGCACACCTGTAGCTGCATGCCAAATCGCTCACCTGTGGGCTTTTGAACTAATTCCCATCTGGCTACAAAAGGCTGGAGCGTCTTTTCGGTCACCGCCAGACCGTTGCACCGCTTGCAGTACTTCAAGCTAGGTTTAAACTATTGCTTGTGTGTTGCTCAGTTATCGCTGCACGCCTACTCACTTTCGACTCCCTTTTGTTCAGAGACCCATGCTGCAGGAGGAGCTGTGGAGAGAGGTTCTTACTGGAGAGACACAGAAAGGCGAGAGCCACTGGAAATTGATAACTCGCCTTCCCCTAGCAGTTTTCCCCTACAAGAAAGGCCACTGCCTAAACTGTTCAATAAACAACCTTTTCTTAAACTTACCACTGTACTCCGCACTTGTGTTCAAGTAACCGCCCAACTTGACAGTCATCACTTCGGTGAAAAGTGTGTTCTTTTTATCTACCAAGTGCATGGAATGCTAGTCATTTGCCTAAATGGTTGATGTGGAGGATCATAAATGGGAGTCATTTTTTGGAACAGTCATCGGTGAGCTATTTGAAGAGCACATTGACAAAATATCTATCATTGAGGAATGAGGGCTCTGGCCACAGCTCATTTCACCAGTTTGTTCCAAATACTTTTTCTCTGCTTAAGCTGCAAATACAGAAACTGTGCTTATCGAAATCCTGACACAGTTCTGCATTAGGAGTTTGGAACAGCCTTTAGAGCTTTGTGCATTTGATACAATTCAGTACTTTGGAGGACTCGAAGCTACTGTTCTAGCTTTCTGTTATACATAAGTTTAAAATCTCTGTTCAAACTGATTTATTTTTGCCCCGGCAGTTTTCTATGAATTCTGAGTAGTATTACTGTCATAGTAGGAAGTAACAGCTTGGCATTCTGTAGGTTCACTGATGGCTGTCCTGAAGATTAGCAACATCAGTAAACTGTAATGCCAAAAAGGTAAGACCCAACACCATGAAATAGGATTGTAGCAGATAAAAAACTCTACCCACAGCAGTCACTTCATCAGGTAGAAGTGCATGTTTGCGCAAGCAGTCAAATCAAATGCATGCATACTGTGAGCAACATCTGCAAACAACTGTATGACTTGAGTTTCATCATTAAAATTCACACATTATTTAAATATATTTGTTGTTTTTTTTTTTTACTTCTGTAAGTGTCCTGAACCCCTTCATAAGAATTGTTATCAGCAACCTCATTTCAGACAGAAAGAAAGTAAACAGCTCCATAAAATCCTTCGAGGACGCTCTGTCTGAAAGTGTACACAGTTTCTCTCATCTCAGTGATTATTGCACCTCAACTCTCAGCATGACTGCATTCGTGGTGTCCTCAAGTTTGGATGTTGAAGTAGAACTACTTTTGTCCTTACTTGTGTCTGAATCTAGAAAGTAGTGTGTGGCACATATAATAACGGTCCACTTTTTTACTGTGCCTCCAACCATCTCACAGTTCATTTGACCATCACTCACGACTGAGAGCCAGCCTACGGTCTTCTTCATCTCAAACAACTCATGGCCTCGAAAGCCCCGTTACAGGTCACGGTTGAAACTCAAAAGGACATAGTAGCAATCATTCCATCAATAATGCTCCGGATCTCAACTGCACGATTGCATCCCATCTAAGATTTTCATAAACACTTGTGGTGAGGACAGAAGACCTTGAATAAATCATGTCCATCAATAACAGATGGGAGGAATCATAAAATCATCCCAGTATAATACATACACGAGGCCTGAAAGGGTGTGAAAGACAGTTTCTGATTAATCACCCGTCACAAGTGCCCATGGGTGCGATATGAAAATCTGCATGCAACCCCCTCATTTTTTTTAAAAAACTGAAATAAATTAAAATCATTTCTGTTTGCCATCTGTTCTGTGAATGTTATATAATACAGAACATCATTTTTGGGGTCCCAACAACAACCAGGCCAATGTATTAGAAAAAAAGATGAGACCCAATCTTCCACAGTTGATTGATATTATCTTTGCTGCACTCTGTCATACTCCCCTCTGTTCAATTAGAAAAGTCACCTTCATGACAAATTTAGACACTTTACACAATGCTGTGAATCAATAAATAGGAAAAAATGGATAGAAAGGGGGATTTCAGCGGACACATTCATAGCTTCAGTCTTATTTCCTTATGCTTTGTAACTGGAAGCCTTGGCTAATTAAAATAGAGTTCTCAGGCAGTCGATGACGGCCATTGCTGCTGTAGTTCTCCTCTTCAGCTGTTCAATGAAGAGGAAAGGGTATTAGAGCCATATGGAATGACACAAAGCTGGCTATTCACACATAATTGCTCACCCAGGGAGGATGCAGTGAGGCTGGTGGCCTGACGAACGCCTGAGGTGTCAGCTCCTGTCAAGATGATGAAGCTCTTCAGTGCCCCCTAGCTCTGTTCTGAGACCCCAGTGCTGCCCAAATGGGACATCAATTTTAACTTTATAAATCCAGAAATGATGAAATATGAGGTGGCGCTAACTTCAGACCAGCCTTGCTTAAGTTTCTTGTGCAGAGACCCTTAACTGGGGTGTGAGTCAATAAAACTTTTGATTTTATTTATGATGCCAATAAATCTTGGTATGATGCTTTTGTTTGCAAAAATTATGCAATGGCCAGAAGCATCTTTTAGAGCCTCAAGACTCGCCGCACTTAATCTATGAAGTGACACGTAAATGATGCCAGTAGCCATGTGGACACATGGGAGAGCTTATATATGTTTTTCACAAAGACATTTGGAACATTTGTATCTTTTATCCAGACATTTGTCCAGATAACACAGTGTCAAAACCACTAGTGTCTCACAGATATCCACAATGTGTCCTTTGGCATCAATTCTATTGACACACTAGGTTTTTGGCAAGAGTGAGAAGGTGCTTCCCAATCCCTATCCCCTCCCAAACCCCACTCATACCAGGTGAACTCAGTCAGTCGTCCGGATTGAGAACACCCTGTGCCGTACTATCCCTCTCTCTGCTGTCGGTATATTTAGTGGGCATGCTCTGCGTGTGCCGTAGGCTTGCGGTCTTTCTTATCTGCTGTGTTTGTTCAGGTGCAACTTTGCAAATTTAAGTCATGCTGCCATGTTCTGTTTAGAGAGAACCCTACCAAACAAGCCATACTTGGTCATCCTTTTTGTAATTATACTGTCATGAGCTTTAACATTCAGCATGCTGACTGAGGCCTGTAGAGCTCTGAGATTCAGCTCTTGGGCTTTCGGTGTTTCACTGAGCAATGCACAGTCTGACCTTGGGGTGAATTTACTGGCACATCCACTCATGGGAAGACTGGCGGCTGTCTTCAATATTTTCCCACTTGTGGATAATCTTTCTTACTGTAGAATAATGGACTTCAAATTGTTTGGAAATGACCTCGTAACCCTTCCCAGACTGATCCGCAGCAGCATTTGCTTCTTTAAGAATGTTCATTAGGCCACACACAAAGAATTTATTTTTGGTAACTTGCAGTGATTTACTTGTTTATTATTTAAAATCACAGGCTGGTAACAGATTAACTAATTTGCCCTCAAATCTAATTCTTATTTGGCCCTATTTGTCATTTCTTCTTTCTGTCCTCTAAATACTTCTCACATATGTATCTTCTCTAACTGCACTTCACTGAGTGCTTATCCATCTCTCCTGGGGGCAATAGAGTGCTTGGCTCATGTCCAAAGTGCACCATTTCATCAATACATAAGGCATATTATTTAATATTCCATATTAAAGTGGATGAATGCTCAGGAGCCCAGGAAAGAAACTGCTCTGAAATAAAATAATAAGCAAAATTACACTTATAGCCGACTGCCCCCCTTGACAACTTCCGAGATGGCCCATGCCTGCCTAGAATGGTGTGCAACAATTATGTCTACAGTGTAGGAATAGCTTTTACTTAACTTCTTTTTCGACTATCAATACACAATCTCTTTAATTCATCAGGTGACTGATTACAGTTCCAGTGCACGCCCTTTATTCAGGGTTCTCTGACATACATGTCTTCAGAAATACCTCCGCTTCCCACAGGGGTGCATTAAAATTAGAAAATAGGCAGGAAGATGAACTAGCCGAGGCCAGAAATAACCTCAGACGACATGGATTCACATCTGGTTCAGAGAGAGCTGGCCACATTTCCTCTGCAGGGGAAAAGGAGAGCGGGATTAGAGTTTGAGTGATGGTGGCGCTGTAAGATAAATCAAATGTGACTGGGAGAGTCACTTGAAAAAGGTGACAAATGACCCCCTGGGACGGGGCAGTGTTTTAATCTCCCTTAGTTAATTCATCCAGGACCCGAGCACAACCCTTTGGAGTCCGTTATTATTGTCATTGCAGCAGACCTGCCTGGTGACAAAAGGATTTAAAGAGTGAAACGCCTGGTGAAAACGTTTTTAAACCAGGGGAATAATGAACAGATGTAATAGTGTAATTGTGCACCGGGGTCCCTAAGACGGCGTTGTCTCAGGTCATTTAATAGACGAGCACTGGCCCGCATAAGCCTCGCCGCGTACACGTGAGGAGATGCCAGTGGCCCAGTTTGTCCTGACACGATGAGAGAAAAGACCTCGCAGAGAAACATCTGTTTGGCTGGGGGACGTGTTGTCACCCAGATGAGGTCGAAGGAAGGATTCTCAGAAGATTAGCATCTGGGATTTTAATTTAGAGTATTTTCCTCTCCTCCTCGTTCTTTTTCCCCCATTTAACCTACTCTGTCTTTTACATCTGCTTCTCTCTTCCATTTCCTCCCATTTACCATCTAACATGGCTTATGTTTTTAAAATCTTAAGTATTTGTGCACTTAGTGTGGAGTATTTAAGCAATTTTGAGTGTTCATGATTAAAAAAAAGAAAGAAAAGAAATCGATGACGATGATGACAGCACAGTGCTGATAATCACCATGTTTACAGGACCATCAAAGGTTTATTTAGAGACCAAAACAAGCAAAATGAAATCTGCGTTTTGCTCAAAGGGGTAAGTGATGAGAAAATGGGGCTTGTTGCGAAGGGGAATTAGATGTAATTACATTAAAACAGATAACCACTCTTTATGCATCAAGCCCCCACTCCAGAACAATATAACAGCAATGCTCCTTGGATTTCAATGCCAGGGAACATTTGAAGTGCCACATGATTGATGGGATCATTACCTCAGCTTTCATAGGGGAGCATCAATGTGGATAAACTGGTTTTAGCATATGAAAAGTAAAATGTGATGTTAGTTGCAGGACAAAAAAAGGAAGTCCTGCATACAGTGAAATGCTGAAAAAAAAAATCATACATTTTTCTAGTGCTAATAACTGCTGTCTCCAAGGGTTCTGGATGTGAATAAATAGTTATGTAAAGCTTTTAGTGGGAACTAGTTGGCTCTCTTTCAGATTAAATGCTGGAAAAATGCAACAGCATGGCTTCACTAAAAGCCTTTTTAACAGCGGAAAGGCTATTTGTGTGCTTCTATTGCTACGATATCACCTGTATTTGATATTCATTTATCTAACAGCTTGCCAGACACAGTGGCGACCACCAGCAGCATTCAAATGTCAGATTCTGTAATTGCAAAGTGATAACTTGACAGAAGGTGTAATGACTTGTTAACAAGGCTGGAGGAGGGGACTGTGGCTATGTGGAACACTCGTGTCCTTATCCTGTGAGGTGAGGGACATGACATGACCTCTGCTTCAAATCCATTCCTGTGGTAACGCAGGTGATCTGCATTGTGGGTTTATTTTCATTGGCATTTTTGTATTGCTGGTGTGTTTTGTCGTTCAATCAATAGCTGATGAAGTGACATGTTTATCTTGAATTTCTGTTGATTAAGTTTGCTTTGGTAGGTGTTCTTTTTGATTGTGTTACTCATTTACCAGCTTAATCAGCACTCCAGCCGTAGGTTGCGGGTCTCGATTGTAATTGGCCGTTTTTGATTACTTTTGATTTTACCTTTATATTTCACCTTAAAAACCTTGCCTTGTTTGGTGTCATTTTTTTCAGCGCAACCTCACGTGTGCGACTCTACAGTTATTTTTTCCATTTTGACACATTAACACACTGGATCCAAAATCATGCAAAAAAAACATAAAATCTGAGTAGAAAAAGTTAGATTTTTATGATTTTTATAACCAGTTGAACCGCTAGAACAGAGCAGAGCATGTCTGACATGTCTAACAAAATGCTGCATTCGTTACTTAATTCGGTCTCTTCTGTTATAAATAGTTACTTTCTGTCTTATCTTGCTAAACACCTTCCTTCTTGCATTTTACTCCCTGTCTGTTTTTTCGTCCTTTGCTATTGTCGGTTACTTCTTAGTCTTCTATGGTCTATGTTCTCCAGCCATATGTTTCATTATTTACAGGTTATTTACATAAAACTTTCACTGGACTTTCTGTCTGTACCTTGCTTAGTTTTGCTGTTTTAGCCTAACCTAACATCTTCAGATTCTTGCATCTTTGTTCATATCTGAACATCATGAGAGTATGGACTGACCATGTGGACACAGCAAACTATCTCTGAAGAGAAACTTGAGTAGCAGTCTTACATTTACCTGGTTTTATTTACAGTGTGGTGATAAGGGACCTTTTAAGGAGAATAAGAGAGTGGCTTGACCAAGACTTGCATCCTCTAAGCCTTCATTAATAACTTGAACTCAGTGGCTAAAGAATTTTGATGATGAAATACCTGCTCCAGCAACTGAACCTTCAAGCTCATCATCCAGCCACCCACCTGAGCCTGAGCCGCTTCACTCCTCCCCTGCCCGACCACTGAAGGTGTCCATTATCAGGCACCAACCCAACCTTCCCTAAGGGTTCTGCCTATATCGCTGACCACCAGTTCTGCTTTTGAGGAGTTTTCCCCTGCTGGGTCTAACTCACAGCCACCCTCCTGAGCAGTCCAGTCTGATTGCGTAGCCTTCTGGACCCCCTTCTGACTGCTCTGCCTCCAAGCCACTTGCCCGCTAGGCTTCATGACCTCCCATCCCACATCTGAGGTTTGCCTGCTGTCTAGGCCCTGGGCAATTCGCTGTAACCCCTGCCACTGAATTGTGAACATAAGCCCTTACACTCTCCTGCTCTGATTTACTTGACGTAACTAGCAGCTTGCATTTGGGTCAACATCTGAACATCTTAACAAGCTGGCTGTCTATCCAAAAGTCAGAGAGAAACATTAGCATGCATTTGAAATCACTGATTTATTTATACACATGTGGTGAGCGCAAGCCTGAAGTTTACTTTTTTGGCTCCCTATCTGCTAAACGCGCCAACCAGCTACCTGCTAACTTTGTTTGCAGTGTAGTGCTGGGTAGGGAACATACAGTGGATCTTGCTGCTGGAAATATCAATAAAATGAACAGTTACACCAAAACATTAAAGTTGCCTTTGAACCAAAACAGTGAATTAAAAGATGCTACAAAAAAAGATAACAGTCCCTATGTTTCAAGGAGCCAGTGTGGCAGATTTACATGGCACATAATGGGAACATGACAAATGTCCCTGTGTCCCCTAGCTCAATATAACTCACATAACTTGGCGAAGGAGTTAGGGTTCCTCTAATCTAGCAAGTTTTAAAGCCTTGATCAGCACTCACCCACTCCCACCAATGTGGATACTATTTATGTAAAGGAATAATTAAACTGGGGGATTTAGGATGCTGGGAATATAAATATGCTCCTGCTAAAAAGCTTGAACTACAGGGAACTGTTGTGGGGTGAGAATTATCTTTGAGTCGATCACTGCAAGTAAACACATTGTCACTTCACTCATTGTGTGTGTAAGAATATTGATTAATGCTGCTTTAATGTTAAATTCCACATTTTCTTCTAAACATAGTGACGGGTAACCTTTAATATGAAAATGGCACATTAGTTCAGTATTTCCTTTAAAGTCAAAACACCACAATCATTTCTGAAGGCAGATTGGAAGCCGGCGTGCCAGGTTGAGTTTCTAGCTTTAGGCACGGCAAATATTCAGGATTAGGATCAGCACTCGTGTGCCCGTTAAGAATGATTGCGTTCGGGAAAGGCGCTTTGGTTTATTGAACACAGGGATTTATCTGATCCTCTCAGGCAGCTCAGATCGTTTAATGCTGCCTGGCTTTCCCCCAAATGAATTCCTGTGATTAGACATGGCACAACCCAGCCTATCAACTCCAATAAAAGGGAAAGGCAAAGAGTGAGGTTTACATAAGTCGAAATTGTTATTGTGTCATATTTTATTATTGAGCGTAAAAGGGATGAGTACGTGTGACCTTGTGGTGGATGATTTTTCTTATAATCTCAGGTAATAACTCCCAGACCATAAGTTGAAGACACATTCTTTTAAAAAAATTTAAAAAAAGCCCTTTTTTTCTGTTTTGGAAGTTAAAGGTTATCACACGGTTAACACAGGATTATCATATTACATACATAGAGTCATCAGACTGTGCTCACTTACAACATCTCTGTTATTCTTACAAAGAACAGGCAAACAACACCATCAAAGGTAACAGAAGAAATGATACTTTGATATTTTCATCATGAATTCTTTTTTTTTTCATTCTCAGCTCAGCGTGATCAAAACATCTCTCTCCCAACACATGTACATGAATCACGATTTTCTGCCCAGACATCCTGCAGAGTGGGATATTCCCTTGACATCCAAGGTGTAGGCCTATTGATCTTTGCCTACTTAAACCCAAAGGTCTTCTTTGTTAGTGGACAGTTCAGGCTTTTAAATATAATATCCTGCTAATAAGGATTCAAACAGATCCCTCCCCCTTATAATCCAGTTTTTCAAGGTCTCCATTAGTTCTATCTCTGATCTTCTGAGCTTAAGTAAACACAGAGATGCACAAACTTTCTCTCTCTTTAGTAATTATTTACATCATAATTTTTTAGGTCATGCTTTGCTTTTCCTTGAATGAATATGTTAATTTCAAAAACTGGTTTGACACATAGGCTCACATTTTATCACCTATGCTAGCTGAAGTAATTTATCTTAGCATAAAGAATGAAAAATGAGGAAAACAATATTATTTTTGAACTGAGGCAACCACAACCAAACCTGAAACAGCCTCTGTTGCCATTGTTGAAATCGTTAGCATCATGAGTTAGCTTGCACAACAAAATAGGGTCAGTGACGAGCTCTTTGCACTCATTTAGTTTCTCTTAAATGCATGAAAATTGGTTTCAATATTCTTGACATCATCCTGATCGAAAAAGTCAATGACACCCGTATTGAATTTTCTATGACATTGCCATGGCAATGTCCCAAATGTCCAATGTTATTCAAATGGGAAAAAGTGACATTTCTCCAATGCAAAGGTTTTGATTTAGTTTCCCAAAAATACATGAAATTTACTACAAAGATTCTCTATGTCAACCTGATGGAAAAAAAAAAAGTCAATCACACCCATGTCATCTTTTGCACACTATTGCCATGCCAATACCAGAATCACCCCATTTTATTCTACTCGAGAGACCACAGCATTGTCAAAAAAAACAGTTCTTTTGTACAATTTTCTGTGCAGTCTTTGTCCGATTTGCCTGAAACTTGAATCTGTCACGCACTGAATGAGCCTGAATCCATGTCTACGGATACATTTCAACAGGTGTTGGCACCCCTAGGCAAATGAAAACCGTCACATAACCCTCTAAACATATATGTAAATCACCAACTTTTGCACAAAATTCAGGTCTGGTGAAAATTTGATTTTTTAAAGTCGCCATTAAAAAAAAAATATGGTGAAACAGCGCCCCCTAGAAAACTCAAAATACATTGCGTCTATGGGAGGAGTCCCAAAATAAAGTTAGTCCAAGAGTCATGAAATTTGGGTCACACAAAGATTGTGTGAAAACTACCAAAAAAACAATCATCATACCAATTCCACCTCACAGACAAGAAGTCGGCCATCTTGCATTGAAATTTGTTATTTGCCGAGTCGCCACACCTCGTATTTTAACGATCTCGTCCTAGGGTATTTAACCTACTGACACAAAAATCACTCAGGATCATCTAGACAAGCAGGGCATCAAAATTTGATTGGGGTTTTATAGAATATTCAACAGTGTTGCCATAGCAACATGATGAATTTGGCCTTTGTTTTTGTGTCTCGCCACAAAATTGTTTCTGCAATCATTCACACAGTCTTTCTCCAATCAGCCTAAAAACTTAATCATTTATGTACTGAACCAGCCTGAACCCACAACTGGGGATACAAGGCTGTCGGTGCAATAGTGCCCCTACGGAAGCAAATAAAATTTATATGGAGATCCAAAAATGTACTTTCTCTGAAATGCATCAAAATTGTTTTCTAGATTCTTGATATCATCCTGATTGAAAAAGTCAATGACACCCATATTGCATTTTCTAATACGTTGCCATGGTAAAGCCCGTAAATACCCCATTTTATTCTAATGGGAAAAAGTGACATCTCCTTCGAATAGAAAGATTCTGATTTAGTTTCCTAAAAATACATTAAATTTCATACATAGATTCTCTGTGTCAAACTGATCAAAAAAGTCAGTGACACCCATGTTATCTTTTGAACGCTGTTGCCATGGCAATCCCAGAATTACCCCAGTTTATGCCCCTGGAGAGACCACAACATTGTCAAAAAAAACAGTTCTTTTGTACAAGTCTGCGCAATCTTTGTCCGATTTGCCTGAAACTTGAATCATTCATGCACTGAATGAGCCTGAATCCATGTTTACGGATACATGTCAATAGGTGTAATAGCGCCCCCTACTGGTGCAAACTAAAAGTGATGTGGCAAGAAAATATTTTAGTTTCTTCAAGATGCAAATGAAATTTGGTGGAAACATTCTGATTATCATCCTGATTAAAAAAAGTTAAAGACATCTGTATTGAATTCTTTGCGATGTTGCCATGGCAATGCCCTACGTCCCCCATTTGATTCATATGGGTATCCTGGAAAGTGCAGGATATGGAGGAACTGCAACATTTTTCATTTGGCAAGACTGTAAAATGCCACCAACTGGAATTGTTGGCCAGAAAGGTCTGGCACCAGCACCGGAGCGGCGGCAGGTGAGGGCCTATTAGCGCCGTTTGCGGCTCTATTTATTATTATTATTATTATTATTATTTTGGTTTTAAACAGTGGAGCTGTGCACAGATGTTCCTCCAGCTGTAAGACTGATTCTTCTTCTAATAGCAGACCGGTAGGAAAGTTTTCTGAAGTTGCGCAAAACATCATCTGTGATGGAAAAAGTCTGAAAATTTATGTATTTTATAACAGTAGGTGGCTCTTGTCACAGCTCAAACGCTGCAAGAAAGATTAGAGAAGACAGGCATTGGAGAAAAACAGTGAGTAATGCAATATAAAGTATAGCAGTTGGCATATCAGGAATGTGGAGCAAATATAGATGGACAGAGAGACCGGAGAATGAATATTTTTTATAGGGCAGGGGACACCGGGTCCAGGTATAGCAGCTGTTAACTCCATTCAGCACCTGCAGGACAACCAGGAAGAGACTGAACTTGAATTGATAAAACCTTGGCCTCTAGTGTAAAGCACTACAGGCCACATTCACATATGCAGCATTTCTACAATCACTTACTGCACTTCAGTGTGTTGCACAAGGACCTTAAATGAATTACCACATGGACAAAGTGGATTCATATCAGTGGGGGACCGTGGCCTTGCAATACTTGGAAACTGTCCAGTTATATCGTATCACAATTCCATTGTCTATGGGTCAAATTTCTAATATCAATCAGTTGGTGAACTTCGAAAAAGCATACACACTCTATGGAGAAAAGGTGCCCTTGGCAGGTTGACAATGCATAAACTCAAGTGTAAGCCACCATCAGCTGTGCCAATGCTATAGTCCTGCCTCCTGAGGAGGACCTGGAAACTTGTGCTGCTACACCAAATTAACAGGACAAGTGCAGCTTTGAGACAAGCGCTACCAAAGTAGGTGCTGCGGAAAGTTGGCTCTGACATCTCCCATGAAAGTGAAAGGTGCTGGATTGTGGATTGCATTCAGCATTTTCCTCACATATACAATTATGACAATCTGACACTTCCTGACAGTGCCTGCCGAGGCAGAAGGTCTCTCTCGCTAATGCCTAGGATTAGAAATTAACCACAGATATAACAGAGGCACCTGAACAGCCTGTCACTAAAGCCACTGAATCAAAACTGCATGGCAGATGGACTTTAATGACTTGATCAACTACAGGGGTTGGACAATGAAACTGAAACACCTGTCATTTTAGTGTGGGAGGTTTCATGGCTAAATTGGACCAGCCTAGTGGCCAATCCTCATTAATTGCACATTGCACCAGTAAGAGCAGAGTGTGAAGGTTCAATTAGCAGGGTAAGAGCACGGTTTTGCCTAAAATATTGCAATGCACACGACATGTCACATGGGTGACATACCAGAGTTCAAAAGAGGACAAATTGTACCTTATGCAGACGATGCCCTTGTCTTGGTCTCATGACCAGAAGGTCGACTCTGGTCTCACGACTGTCCTTTTAAAAATTGTTAGCTCATTCTCCAACATATCTGGATATAAAGTCAACTGGTCGAAATCTGAAGCATTACCCCTGACAGATTTCTGCCCTAAAACTTTGTTTCAGCCAGGAGACTTTAGTTGGCCTAGAGTAGGCATTAAATATTTGGGAATTATATTTCCCCATTCCCTGGCTAATATAATCCAGGATAATTTTGAACCTTTACTTAATAAATTTAAATCTGACATAGCTCGATGGTCCCCATTATTTCTTTCCCTATGGGGCAAAGTTAATATAATCAAAATTAATTGTGCTCCAAAATTTAATTACCTATTGCAGGCACTACCACTTAAAATTCCACCAAAATACTTTAATCAATTTGTTAGACTATGCAACCAATTCATTTGGAACAATAAGCGCCCCAGAATTAAGCTCAGAAAACTGCAACGACCAGAGGGCCTAGGCGGCCTCGGCGGTCCAAATCTGCTATTCTACTACTATGCATTTAGTTTAGGGCATATGATTCACTGGGCATTACCACCAGAACGAGCTCCCTGTACTCTCTGCTCTCCGCTCCCCTGAAGTATATATATACCACTAAACTCCCACCAGAGTTACAGACCCACCCAGTCCTGTCAGCTCTGCAGGAGGTGTGGAGAAAAGTGGCATCACTGCTAAACTTTAACCCATACCTCCATACTGAAGCTTCTATATGGCTTAATCCCAAACTTTGTATTGGTAAATCTCCGATCTTTTGGAAATTGTGGGTCAAAAGAGGAATCTTGGCTCTTGGAGACCTATATGATGGAGGGATCCTTAAGTCCTTTAATGTGCTTAAAATGCAATTTCAGCTCCCAGAAAGTCAATTCTGGAGGTACCTACAACTTTGTCATCTACTAATTGGAATTTATGGATCTCCAGCCACACCTCCTGCCACTGTAGATTATCTTTCCCACATTAGGAAAATCTCGCAGGGACACCATGTGGTCTCTAAATACTACTCCATGTTGGTAAAGGATATGGACAAAGGGCTCCCTGCTCTGCGATCAGCTTGGGAGATTGACCTTGGTACAGCTTTCACGGATCAGGAATGGAAAATGACAATACGAAATATTAAAAAATTGTCAAATTGATTATACAAAAAGAAATCCAGTTTTCTCCCAGACTGTTCATTTTAGGGGGCCCGTGTCCTCTTAAACATTTGCCATCCAACATCACTGAATGGGTCCAGACGGCATTAATGTTGGGGCGCAAACTGATTATCTCTCAGTGGAAGGCCACCTCTGTTCCACCCATTACTCTATGGTATAATTAACTAGACAGATTAGCTGCACTGGAGCGCCTTTCATACAGATTACTAAATAAAATGGAGCTTTTTCACCTCAAATGGGATCCATACCTACTTAGACTGCGGGGGTCAAATGGAGAATCGCAATGGTGGAGGCATGGAACCCCGGTGTCCCCCACTGTCTATTGTTTAGCGTGTGTCCTCCATTACTCTGTTACTGTGCTGATGTAAGTGCTGGTGAACTTGGCTTGTACAGGGAATGGACTGTTGTAATGAAAACTCAATAAAATGTTAATCAGAAAAAAAAGAGGACAAATTGTTGGTGCACGTCTTGCTGGCGCATCTGTGACCAAGACAGCAAGTCTTTGTGATGTATCAAGAGCCACGGTATCCAGGGTAATGTCAGCATGCCACCAAGAAGGACGAACCACATCCAACAGGATTAACTGTGGACGCAAGAGGAAGCTGTCCGAAAGGGATGTTCGGGTGCTAACCCAGATTGTATCCAAAAAACATAAAACCACGGCTGCCCAAACCCGGATTCGGGAGCTCCACAGGGTCAATATACACGGCCGGGCTGCTATAGCCAAACCTTTGGTCACTCGTGCCAATGCCAAACGTCAGTTTCAATGGTGCTAGGAGCACGAATCTTGGGCTGTGGACAATGTGAAACATGTATTGTTCTCTGATGAGTCCACCTTTACTGTTTTCCCCACATCCGGGAGAGTTACGGTGTGGAGAAGCCCCAAAGAAGCGTACCACCCAGACTGTTGCATGCCCAGAGTGAAGAATGGGGGTGGATCAGTGATGGTTTGGGCTGACATATCATGGCATTCCCTTAACCCAATACTTGTGCTAGATGGGCGCATCACTGCCAAGGACTACCGAACCATTCTGGCGGACCATGTGCATCCAATGGTTCAACAAAACATTGTATCCTGAAGGCGGTGCCGTGTATCAGGATGACAATGCACCAATACACACAGCAAGACTGGTGAAAGATTGGTTTGATGAACATGAAAGTGAAGTTCAACATCTCCCATGGCCTGCACAGTCACCAGATCTAAATATTATTGAGCCACTTTGGGGTGTTTTGGAGGAGCGAGTCAGGAAACGTTTTCCTCCACCAGCATCACGTCGTGACCTGGCCACTATCCTGCAAGAAGAATGGCTTAAAATCCCTCTGACCACTGTGCAGGACTTGTATATGTCATTCCCAAGACGAACTGATGCTGTATTGGCCGCAAAAGGAGGCCCTACACCATACTAATAAATTATTGTGGTCTAAAACCAGGTGTTTCAGTTTCATTGTCCAACCCCTGTACTTTTGTCCCCCAAGAATGTCAAATAAAAGTTGATGCATTAGATAAGATATTTATATAAGTCTAGACTTTACAATTTATACATTTCAAGGAGTAAAAGTGAAAGAGGTGAAAACATAACAGAATTGTGGCAACTGAACATGAAAATAAAAATAAGTTCAATAAGTTTGCTGTACTTTTTAGCTGCCTTGTGTTGACTGTGTGCTTAGGAAGAGCAGATGCAGTGCATACTCTTTGCATGAGTAAGTGGGCACAAGGCCAAGTCAAGTACACCTCAAAATACAAACCAGAGGATCCAGGAATCAAACCATCCACTTTTCAATAGTGGATGACCCGCTCTACCTCTTGAGTCACAGACACCCCAAATGAGTGTCTGATATGTATGAAATCCAGGCTTCAAATAGGTCTGAGATCTATTATGTTTTGGTATGTTTTCACAACATTTCCATAGTGCAATTCAGTTGTAGCTTAGCAATGGAGGCACAGGGGATAATATCTGGATTAGTATGAGAAATCAAAGCTGCTACTGCTGGAGATCATTGTGCCAGTGAAAAAGCTTTCCATTAATCACCATCCTGTCGTCACAGCAGGCAAAATAGAATTTAAAGCTAAAATCAAGACTTAAGATTTTTAAAATGATGGTGTTTTTGACTTTTATCGTGATAATGATTGAAAAGAAGGTGTTTCCCATGCAGAACAAAACTATTGTCTGTGGCGTGAGGCATTGAGCTGAGCTCCACTATTAAAGTTTTATTGGACAACTGGCTCAGAGATTCACAAACTGCATTCCACAGCAGATTGAGTTTTACTAAATGTCCATGCTCAAATGCAAGGTCAGTATTGTCTGGCAAAGCCCAGCACAGCGATGACCCTGAGAAAATGATTTTAATCATACTGTGTTCCAAGATTTCCTCTTGCAGATTAGAGAAAATAGGGTTGTGACCTCGAATATGTTCACAAAACTAAATTTCAGCGCTGGAATGAGGACAGAATTGTGAGAAAGTGTACCAGAATGACATTCAAAGCAATAGCTGGTGTTTCAATTTCCCCTAATAAGACAATCTATGTCTCTATGATTATTATGAGAGAGATTTAAAAGGTGCATGTTTAGTGTGCGAGGCATCCGCGATACGCCTCAGAGAAATCTCATTGTCTTGCTTGGCTAGCGTGAATGCTGAGCTAACACCAGGGCTGTAATCTATCACCACAGAGATTGCACTTGTTCCAGCATTGTTTTACAAGCTGCTGAGGACTAGGGCAGATAAGCTTTATCCTGCCCTCACTTTCTCTGTGAGCCTTTGAAATCCATCTGTCAATAAGATAGAAACAGTGTGGAGCAAAATTGCACATCCTGGTGCAATGGCCTCATTAAAAGCAGGCTCTGTGCATCTGAAATTAGCGGGGATGCGCTAGTGGAGACACCCCAGTTGCGCAAAAACTGATCATCACCCACTTTATATGCATCCACAGCTACTTTTACCTGGATTTAGAGTCCTAATATGCAAATCCACCTTACTTTATATCCGTCCACACAGCCCCACGCACAAATATTGCTGCCTGAAAGCCGAGCTTGCTTGCGGGCTTTCAGGTTCATGCCCACCAAAAAAAATTTGATTTCCAGGATTGATGGATTTTTAAGAGGTTTAGAGGGCAAAAAGTACTTATCCGGTTTCGCTTATTATTTTCAGTTTATGTCACCTGTGCTGCCTCCTTCACCCTTTTCTGAGTCCATCTTCTTTCTACACCCTGCTCCTTGTCTCGCACCGCCTCTCGTCTCTCTGCCTTTAAAGTACCATTCCTTCTCTTTCTCCTTCTGTAAACACTGCTTGTCCTTTACTCTGAGACTCGCTTGAATCTCCCACTACTCTGTTATATTAAAGCCATTCTACCTAATATAATAGAATAAGGAGAGGGTAATATTTCAAGAAAAAAACCCTCAGAATTTCCATCATTAAAGTCATTAATTTATAAGGGGAAAAAAAAATGAGATTATCAACTCATAAATGTGAGGTGGGAAAAAATTAGCACTCGTCTTGTATTATGCCTACAGTAGATGACCAAATTAAATTATACTTTTCAATCAGATTTAGCACTAAGGAAAAATAGTCACGATTTTAGCCCACAATCACCGTCATATCTGGACAGTGCAGTGAGTTCAGCCCAGTGAGAATAAAACAGCAAAATTTGTGTTATATTTTATGACTATGATCTCAAAGAATTTCTCTTTTTTTCATACATTTATGGCTTTTCTCCCCAGAAATTCACATTTCAGAGATTTTTTTTCTCTTATACTTAGAACTTTTCTTGCTTGTGTACCCTTTCTTCCAGACTCTGTGATTAGCAGGAGTATGACAGGGAATTAGGGTAAAGTAAAGTCAAAGTTTAGCCTGACTAAAACTGTTCTCTCTTTATTTGACCTGAAAGAGTAGATGAATCAAAATATTCAATACTATACAGGCCTGATTATTTTAGGTGTTTGTACTGATGTTAAATGGATCCTATGGGTTCTGCTACAACTAACAAAGACATGCATTCTTGCTTTTACACTCTTTGAATATGATCAGATCAGTTGTTGTTTGTTTTGAGCCCTTCCTCTCTCATCTCTATTCCCTTTCCCTCTATTTTTCTCACTCTCCTCATCCTGTCTCATATCACCTTTTTTCCGCAGCTGAGCTTTGATTGATATAGTCTTTCCCCCCTTCGTCTCTGTCAGTGAAGAAAGTAAACACGGGCTGAACAAATATTTATATGCAAATTTAACTGGCCCACTTGAGTATATATAATCTTGAAATTAAAATTTAAAAAACAAGACAGGGCAGGTTGCCTCATTTAAACATGCATTTCAAGATTAACTGAAATAAAAGATTAAATTTAAACTTAATCAATCTGACATTGGAAGGATTGACTTAGTGTACTGTCTAGCTAATGAGCTGGTTTATTCAGTCACTAACTAGTCAGGATCATCCTGTTCAACAACTGTTGAGATATATGAGACTGAAGTACGAATAGTACTGTAGTAAAGTTATACAGCTGCCTGCATCAAACTTCAGTGGATTTAGCTGCATGTCTGGTTTGTTGACATCAGGGAGGCTCTCATCTAACCTTTTCCAATTCCAGTCCAATACAGATACCTTGGCTTAGGGTATCTGCTGATACAGAGTATTGATCCCATACCAGTGGTAAATTAATAAGCTGTATTGCTTACTATGTGGAAGAGACTGAGAATCACACTTTATGTTTAAGGCAACATCAGGTTCAACTCATACAAAGTGTACCAAATAAATAGATCCATGAATATAAATGTACTGAACTGGTGTTAGGAACACAACAAATGACAATGACTCACACACACACACACACACAAACACATGCACACCCTGTCCTGAGAGGAGCTGACAAGAGATGGATGAAGTGAAGTAACGTTAATGGAGTTGGCAGCATCACGTTATCTCACCATAAGTGCAGTAGAGCTTCCAAACAAGTGTTACACCAAACATAACTTGAACACAGTTTGCAAATAAATTAAAAACATGCAAAGAAAAGCTTTTGGTGTAACTAGAGTGAAATAAGTCCAAGCTGCTGTCACTTTGCTGTTATTTTCCTCCATGCTACACCGGCTCGCAAGCAGCAATATAGTCTAATATACACCTGGGTATATATTTGCACCAAGTGCAAAACAATGGGTCCGCAATGTATGCGTTTGCACCCACAACTGGGCTGCATTTAAAGTGAAGACATATTTTTTATCCCTTGATCTCTGGTGATGTTTTGTATGTAGTTCTTTTTGTGATTCTTTTCCATAACATATCCCAATTTTGGATTTCACTCAAGCTTCAGTCTCTGGACACCAAGAAATTACACTTGCAATATCTGTACAACGTTAAACATCACTTCACCAGGAGGAAAAAGGCCCAAAGTAGCGCATCTCGTTTCTATCGTTACACCAGTCACACAAAAAAAGCTTCTAAACTAAACTTCTAAAATGCACTGCACTGGATTATACTGTAGTGTAATGCAATGGGGTTTTCAATGTCCCATCATTAACATGTAATGGATTATGAGGTACATTTTTGCAAACTTTTTCAATTAACTCAATTAATATCTGCGAGTGCGTCTGTGCCTATGTTGCTTAATTACCCTTAAGCAACATACTGACTCTCACCCAGTTTCCCGAGCTCTGTTGCCAGATCTCAACAGTTCTACTGAACATGATGTCTCAGATGCTCTGTCAAAGTACCAACAGGTTGTTCAAAATGTTGGTTGTAAAACCCACAACCTGCCACTATTTTTAGATTTTACAGAACATGGTGCATTAAAAAAAACAAAAAAAAACAGGCTGTTGAGTACTCCTTCAGCTACAGTGTAGGCAGCTTTGCCGTGCTTCATATTTGTTGTATAAAATGAAGCTTCAGTTGTGAAGTTTTCCCATGAAGCTCAGTAACTATGTAAATGTTTACTTGTTACAGGGCTGATATTTACATTTATTTAGAAAATAAATAGATAAATAAATAAATAGGGTGAGGAATGCAGCCATTCGGGAGGGGCTCAAAGTAGAGCTGCTGCTCCTCCACATCAAAAGTAGCCAGTTGAGGTGGTTCGGGCATCTAACTAGGATGCTTCCTGGGACCGCTCGGGTAAGGTGTCCTGGGCATGTCCTACCAGGAGGAGACTCCAGGCAGGGGCAGACCCAGGACACGCTGGAAAGATTATATCTCGTCTGGCCTGGGAACACCTTTGGGTCCCCCCGGATGAGCTGTGGAAGTGGCTGGGGAGAGGGAGGTCTGGGCTTCTCTGCTTAGGCTGCTGCCCCCACGACTTGGCGCGGATAAGTGGAAGAAAATGGATGGATGGATAGAAAATAAAAATAAGTCATTCCTTCTATTGCTTATTAGAACCTAATATACTGGGACATTGTGTAAAATGTAAATAAAACCAGTAAAATCTCATAAAGTAATATTTTATTACAGTTAAAACATAAAAAAACATATCAAATGTTTAAATTGTGAAAAGGTATCATTTTAAGAAAAATATTAACTCATTTTAAATGAAATATGCAAGGCCTTCCCTGAAAACGACATAGTCTGGATGGGAGCAAATGTTGCTGTAAAACCTGCATACACCATTCAGCATTGATGGTGTCTCTCCAACGATTCCACTAATGCACCCCGATGCTATCAGAGATGGAGGCTTTTGAACTAAGTGTTGATAACAAGCCAGATGGTTCCTCTCCTCTCTAGTCCAGATGATGCACTGTCCATGTTTTCCAAAAAGAATTTCAAATTTGGATTTGTCGGACCCCAGAATAGTTTCCCCCTCTGCCTCAGTTTGTTTGCATTTTTGGATGGCACGGTGAACTGTGTGATTTCGGGAACTGTTCCTGAGCCCATGCACTGATTTCCAGACAGAATCGTGCCTGTCTTAATGCAGTGCTGCCTGATGGCCCGAGGACCAATATTGATTTTCAGCCTTGTCCCTTGCGTACAGAGAATTCTCTTTTGATATTCTGATGTACTATGGATGAGGGGACATTCAAAGTCTTATTTATTTATTCAAAGTCTCAGTTTTATTTTGATGAAAATTATTCTGATATTGTTCTACAGTTTATAGACACAGATTTTTGTAGATTGGTGAACCTCTGCCCATCTTTATTTCTAAGAAACTCCAAGATGTGCTTTGTATATCCAAATGTTTCTGATCTGTTGCCCATTAACCTAAAAAACAGCTGGAGGAACATTTTGCAGCCTCTTGTTAAGCCCTGTTCCATCAAATTCAGTTTATCAGTTTAAACATTTGGTATGCTTTCTAAGTTCTATTGTGAATAAAATATGGGTTTATGAGATTTGCAAATTATTAGTCTGTTTTTTAAATTTAAATTTAACTTTTCATCATAACTGTTTTGGATTCGGGTTTGTAAATTAACTAGTCTTATCAAAATTAGCATCCACACCTGCACTCATTCTCAATACTGTACAATAACCACAAACCCAAAATTCACTTGCCTATTAACCCTTTCTTGTTCAACTTTTGTGACTTGCCAAAATAATGGAATCAACAAAATTTGCTGACAGAAAACATCGTTTCCGAATTATGTTTCCTTCAAAATGTGTTTGCAACTTGCAGCAATAATACAAACATAATTTCCAGAGGCAATAATGACTCTTAAAGTCTTAGAAGCTCTGCTGCCAAGCCTGAGCGATAACATATTGATTCTGTAGCACATGATTTGTTACTTTCATTAGTCCAACATTAAAATAATACCTTATCGCAGAGTGCAGCTCCCATGTATGAACATAGCAGAAATAATTAATTTTTACACAACACAGCCACAGAATCTGAAACAGTGTTATCACTTAGTGCACCATAAGCTTCAGCAGGATTGGCTAGTTATCAACATTTTGTGTGCTTTACTCAAGGTGGCTGCAGCTTCTTAAAAACTCTTCAAAATTCCTAAATTGGGTTTTTGATAGGTCTGAAGTGTTTTGAGTCACATCACCGCGAGCATTTCCAGCACACAATGCCTTTGTTTTCATCCACTCTGCACATTTATTTATTTTATACAACATCTAATTAACCAGGAAAATGTGACTCTTCCGAATAAAAATCGTGTTTTGTGGCCGTGACAGGCGATGGTTCCACAGACCACTAATACATACTACACACAGCAAAGGAGTAAAGAAAAAAAAAATACAAATGTATATGCTGGTGCTCAGTGCCCATGCATGGCTGTCATGGTCTCTGGGTTTTGCAAGTTGTTGTTTCTTGTCGACTGTGAGAATGATTTATGTTTAGTGTTTGCTCCTTCCCCCCTTTGGCGTACGGGGTTTTTCAGCTTCTTTGTTATTTATTGTTACCTTCCCTGTAGCCTTTTGCTTTTTTGGTTATTTATTGAAGTCCTGCATTTTACATTATCCTTGGTTAGTCAGTATTTATTTCCAGGCTATTTGGTTGTTGTATTTTCCCTTGTGTTTTATTGCCTTGTTATCTGGGTCTGATCTTTTGTATAGTCCTTCTTTCAGTTATCCTGCTTCCCTGGCGTTCCCCATGTACGGTCAAGTCTCTGTTAGTAATGTTCCCTTGCATACTTCTCCCTGTTTGAGTTTGTCAGTCCCTTGTCTCTTGTGCATTGTGTTCACTTTTGCTGTGTCTTTTTTCTCCCAAGTAGTTCCAGCTGTGTTCCCTGGTGTTTTCCATTTTCCCATTACCCTTCTGTGTATTTAAACCTGGAGTTTTCCTCTGTCACGTTGCTCCTCGTACTCAGTGCTGTATTTTGAAAAGGGTTCAGCATTAAAGCTGTATTTTCTGTTCATGTTGTGACTCAGGAGTCCTGCATTCTGGGTCTGAATCCACCCTGTTTCACAGTACTTTATGACTCACACCCAAAAAGCATCTCAAAAAAACCCCCAAAAAACTTACCAGAATTTCATTTTCTTGAACTTTAGAGCTTATCAAAATGGATATATTTTTTGTGGCATAATAAAATGATATCATAGGTAGAATACAGCGGTCCATGTTTCACCTACCCCTTTCTCCCAGCTAGCAATGGTAGATGGGTGGATGCAGTATTACCAAAATGAATGAAACAAGGGCAAATGAGAAAAAAAAGCTTGTTATTTGGAGTTGCAAAATGACAGAGGAAAACAAAACAAAACAAAAAAAAAACCAAATGTGGACGCACAGCTTTTATAAAAATTGCCATATTTTGGGGGCAGGTTAGCTATAGCAGCAGCTCATAGTCACAGTGGATTAATGACTTGAAGCTCTATTTGGAGCCAGAGCCAGAGAAGCCAGCCCGCCCTCACCAGTGGAAGGTCTGCTGCCCTACACAACCAAAGAAGCGAGTATATCCAGGGGATATTACTGCTTGGCTTGCATTCTTTTTTATTACATAAAGAAAAAATGTATTTATTCTTTTTCTAAGTGGACACATCCCAAAAGTGTGCTTTTCCTGAGAAAAGTGCTCTGAGCTCTCCTTGCGCATTAATTATTGTTTCAGTGCACATTGTTACAACACTGAGGGCCGTGACCAAGTGCAAGAGACAGAGGGAGAGACGTGGGACTGGGAGGAGGAAAAAGGAGATCATCGGGGAGACAGAGAGAGAGAAAATGAAAGAAGAAGACAACAATCGGTGTGTGTGTGTGTGTGTGTTATCCTTATAGAAAAATATATGAAAAAGATCTGGCTGCTTCATTATTCATTTAATGACATTTTTATAGCTATCAGGGAAGGTGTAATGTGAAGGCTACTTCTATTTTTTTTCCAGTAAAGTGCAGCGTTTTCAATTTAGAACTATTGTGTGTACATATGTGCACACATTCCTGTGTGATTATGACTAATCACTGAAGACAGAGAGGAAAACAGGCCTGACCATGAAAACAAGTCGGCGAGGACCCACCACACGTTTGTGCCCAGGAGTGTGTAACTTGATGATCCAGGCATGTGTACTGTATATGGGATAAAGAGCAAAAGGATTGTAAGTTATTGTTATTGTAAGGATTACAATAACATTCGACCTTAAATTTAAAGTGGTATCAAAAAGGTCGTAAAGTCTCACTTCCCTGTATCTGCAGGTACCCTATCACTTGCTATATACACAGAAACTAAAAACGCATTATTTACCAGCACGTTTATTGAATTTATTGATCAAAAAACGCACACACTTTTCACAGGTGGGGAAAAAAAGGATTTATTTCACATAATTTCAGCTCTCCTCACCAATCTAAGTATCAGTTTTTATGTGCTAATATTTAATTTATTTAAACTTGTCAAATTAGTTTTAAACAATCCAGTTTCGTTGCGCCTCTGTAAGAAAAAAAAAGTCCAGACAGCGAGCAAGCGGTCACCTGTCAGAAAGGATGTTACCTAGGACCTTTTCATTCTGCTGCCTCCACGTGAAGCCAAGCTATTGATCAGTCCATCAGCTTGATGCTGTCAGACAGCAATCTAGCCTCACTCTGCTCCACCTCCATAATCCTGGGTTTTAATTTGGGCAGGAGACGGTGAGCTGACCAGATGAGAGGGATCGACTTAAAAGGGCGTCTCACAGCTGACTCTGACATTATTGGCAGCTCTCACCTGCCATTTCTGAGCTCAGAGGAGTGGACAAGAGGTATGATGGGAGTGAGAGCTCATGCTGGAGGCTGAGGGTCAGACAGCGCAGTGGGAATAACGCCAGATGAATGGGGGAGGGAAGAACTGTAGAGATGTATGGAAGGCTGTTTAAAAGCCTAAGAGAGGGGGGGGGTAAGGAGGTAGATGCCCTCAGTGCCTTTCAAAAACCAAGAGTCACACTGAGAGCCTGAGCCTAATGTGCCATTTCATAAAGAGAACAGTTAGAAGCTGTCAACGCCTTTAAGTTCTGTGCTCTCAGGCAGTGCAGCAGATTCTTTTTGCTTTACTTTTACTGTGGAAAAACAGTTTGTCTACTTCAAGGGAGGGTGTTACTGCTGCATTATAAATGCATCTTGGAGCAGAAACATGAACTTTCCATATTCCAGGACTGAGTGCCATTTACAAAATGCACATACACTCATGTGTGTGTGCAAAAAGTACATGCACTGATTTGTGTGAATAAGCAACGAGCGCTCGGGTTGATTTCAATGAAATGTTAGGTTTTACATCATTTTAAATAAAGTCTCAATCTATAATTTTTGATCAAAGGTTTCAGTTTACCTGCACGCGTACACCTGTAGGTGTTTTTCATTTTTCATATTTGCAGCTGCAGATGAAAGTAACTGTTTTTAAATGGCATCGGGAAACATAAGTAAGTTTGATTGGATCATTAGCAAGTATTACAAGTTCAATTCACTAGTTAATTAAAGTTTGATTAACAGGTATTTTCACCAAGGTGAAAACAGGTCCTTACTTAAATGAATGCATTTGGAGTGGTGATTGAAAATCCACTATCAGTGCTCTTTGTGATGTTTTTTTTTTATCTCTGCTAAAAAGGTCGTTGTTACTTCCTTCCTACTTCGTTTTTCCGCCGGTCCCATCACACTTGGGACTTGAACAAAAGCTGCTTCCCTCATCGACTGGTCAGTGATGGCCAATTTGGTGGGTGAATGAGAGAAATCTATCTTTAAGTTATGCGATGTGTTGATGAGTTTATGCAAAACATGATATGACAGGGAGTGAGCCATACAGACAAATGTGATTACTGCAGATGGACCACTATATTTGACTACAGTGGGTACAGAAAGTATTCAGACCCCTTTAAATTTTTCACTCTGTTTCATTGCAGCCATTTGATAAAATCAAAAAAGTTCATTTTATTTCTCATTAATGTACACTCAGCACGCCATCTTGACAGAAAAAACAGAAATGTAGAAATTTTTGCAAATTTATTAAAAAAGAAAAACTGAAATATCACATGGTCATAAGTATTCAGACCCTTTGCTCAGTATTGAGTAGAGGCACCCTTTTGAGCTTGTATAGCCGTGAGACTTCTTGGGAATGATGCAAGAAGTTTTCCACACCTGGATTTGGGGATCCTCTGCCATTCTTCCTTCAGATCCTCTCCAATTCCGTCAGGTTGGATGGTGAACGTTGGTGGACAGTCATTTTCAGGTCTCTCCAGAGATGCTCAGTTGGGTTTCGGTCAGGGCTCTGGATGGGCCAGTCAAGAATGGTCACAGAGTTGTTCCATTTTAGCTGTGTGCTGAGGGTCATTGTCTTGTTGGAAGGTGAACCTTCGGCCCAGTCTGTGTCCCCAGTCTGGGCACTCTTGAAGAGGTTTTCTTCCAGGATATCTCTGTACTTGGCTGCATTCATCTTTTCTTCAATTGCAACCAGTCGTCCTGTCCCTGCAGTTGAAAAACACCCCCATAGCATGATGCTGCCACCACCATGTTTCACTGTTGGGATTGTATTGGGCAGGTGATGAGCAGTGCCTGGTTTTCTCCACACATACCGCTTAGAATTAATGCCCAAAAGTTCAATCTTCGTCTCATCAGACCAGAGAATCTTATTTCTCATAGTCTGGGAGTCCTTCATGTGTTTTTTGGCAAACTCTATGGGGGCTTTCATATGTCTTGCACTGAGGAGAGGCTTCCGTCTGGCCGCTCTGCCAAAAAGCCCAGACTGGCGGAGGGCTGCAGTGATAGTTGACTTTGTGGAACTTTCTCCCATCTCCCTACTGCATCTCTGGAGCTCAGCCACAGTGATCTTTGGGTTCTTCTTTACCTCTCTCACCAAGGCTCTTCTCCCACCATTGCTCAGTTTGGCTGGACAGCCAGGTCTAGGAAGAGTTCTGGTTGTCCCAAACTTCTTCCATTTAAGGATTATGGAGGCCACTGCTTTGCCTTGCCACAATTCTGTCTCTGAGCTCCTTGGGCAGTTCCTTCCACCTCATGATTCTCATTTGCTCTGACATGCACTGTGAGCTGTGAGCTCTTATATAGACAGGTGTGTGCCTTTCCTAATCAAGTCCAATCAGTTTAATTAAACACAGCTGGACTCCAATGAAGGAGTAGAACCATCTCAAGGAGGATCAGAAGAAAAGGACAGCATATGAGTTAAATATGAGTGTCACAGCAAAGGGTCTGAATACTTATGACCATGTGATATTTCAGTTTTTCTTTTTTAATAAATTTACAAAAATTTCTACATTTCTGTTTTTTTCTGTCAAGATGGGGTGCTGAGTGTACATTAATGAGAAATAAAATGAACTTTTTTTATTTTAGCAAAAATGTGCAATGAAACAAAGAGTGAAAATTTTAAAGCGTTCTGAATACTTTCCGTACCCACTGTATATTAGTCCAGAGTGAAGTCTTATCTCTGGTGTCCTATTATGTGATGTCCCTCAGACCCCATCATAGGAAGTTTGAAAAAAGCTTTTTGACAGAGGTGGGAAGTAACCAAGTAGAAATACTTAGTTACTGCACTTAACTAGATTTTTCAGGCATCCATACTTTACTTGAATGTTTAATATTTTGAAAACTTTTTTCTTTTACTACCTACATTTTTACACAAATATCTGTACTTTCTACTCCCTACATTTTCAATCACACGCATATATAAAGAATCCTTGAATCCCTAAAATCAGATCTTGGATCTGTATATAATGTGAAGTTGATGTTTTTCATATTGTGAAACATCCTGCAAAATAAACTCCATGTACCTGTACACTAACTGTGTGTTATTCAAAATACTGCAGATTAGAGCAGAATAAACAGGACCGCTTGCTGTACTGTGGAGGATTTACAGTAAAGCTCTCTGTTGGACTGGTGCACATGGCTGTGGTGTTCATGCTCATCGTGAGGTTACACCAAGTGTAGCAGAAATTAGTTTTAATTTAAGCTGATGAAGCTTCGATTCATTCACTGAATTCCACCTTTATACCAACTGCATAAAGACAGGAAAAACAGTATACTGTCAGTGTAGGGGATGGAAATTAGCTAAGATAGCTCATGAAATACTGGTTTACATCTTGTTGAATTCAGTTGTGTAAATGCACACAGAGCAGCAGTAGCGCAGGCCAGCTGATCACAGTCTGACACCGAAAATCTACTGGAGCTCACAATAGAAATTATTGTGAGCTATTGAGTTGTGATTCTTTACCACACGCTGAGCCACTATAACTGACCTTAGGTTCCCCCCACCTGCTGAATCCCACCGTGACCCCTGACTGTACACATTTGACTGTGGTGAGGTAGAGTCACCCTCTACAAACAGCAAATAGAGCTTGAACACTGTTTTACATAACAGTGTTCAAGCTGAATGCATTCATTAGAATTTAGATTGAAATAAAGTTTGTATTCTCATGTAATAATTTATAACTTGTAGTATTTATTATTTATTTATTATTACATTAACATAGCACAAGGTTCAGTTAGCTTTGCACAAAAATAGCAGGTAGAAACATCTTCCAAAGAGCTACTTTTACTTTCTTACTTTGAGTACATTTCAGAGCCTGTACTTTTTCACTTTTACTTGAGTAAAGAAGTTGAATCAGTACTTCAACTTTTTTAACACAAGTATCTGTACTTTTACCTAAATACAGAATGTCTCTACATTTGCCACTGCTGCCTTTTGTTATTTCTGTGAGTATAGTTTTGAGTTTAGCTTGGTTTGTTTCCCGTTCTTGTCTTCCTGTGTTCTTGTGTTTCTGGTGTCTGTGTCTTCCTCGTGTTGTCAGATGTTTAGATTCCCTTTGTGATCAGTCTCCATTGTCCAAGTCTTCTGTGTTGTCTTGTTTTCTTGTTTGTTTACTTCCTGTTTTACTTTGACAGTCCGGTGTGTCGTGTTTAGTTTTGCTTCCCTTGTTTAATTAGTTTCTGTTCACCTGTGCCCTGTGTTCCCCAGCTGTTTCCTTTCTCCCATTATTACCTCCTGTGTGTATTTAAGCCCCTGTGTTTGTTCTGTTCTCTGCTGTGTCCTCCCTCATGGAGGTGTGGTTTTGTTCCAGTTTTGCTGTCTTTCAATCAACCTCAGTTTTGTTAAGTTCAACTAGTTTTTGTGTACTTTGGATAATTTTCTGTAAATAAACTAACATCTACATTCAGTTTTGCTGTCAGAGTTCTGCTTTTGGGTCCACCCTGCTTGCCACACCGCTCGTACATGACAGTTTAAAATGACGTGCACTTGCACCACAGACAGAAATTTAGCCTCTTCGCAACTGTTTTCAGTCTTACCTGCTGCTTTCCCCACCTCCAAGGATCAGCACAGAAGGGTTTCCATTCTGAATTCAGCAGTTATGATATGTGGCTCAAACTTTTACAAAATATTCGAGTGTGACTGTTATTATTTCTCCATCTGGTTGACACAACTCAATTCTGCACAGTATCCACACAACTCTACATGATGCCCTTGCTCTCCTATTGCTTCATATTAACCTCACAGTGTCACTGCTTGAATTTCTTTTAGCTATAGTGGCTTTATTGAAGTCTTCCAAGTCTGCACATTCATCTCACACCCTTTGCTTATCTGTAAAGATCTTCATGGCTCTGTCCTGCACATGTGTCACTATATGTGATAAACTCCTGTTGCCTGGGAATGTTGTTGTGCTTTCACAGGCAGACCGATAGGAAGGAAATGTCAGCTGATGCTGGCCTTTTGCCTGCCGCAAAGCCCATATTTATGAGAGTATGCAAATCCAAGTGTATTGTTTCTGCTGCTCGTAAAATACAATACAATACTGAACAGTGATGGAAGAAGAATGAAAAGTGACCTGAGGTTAGCCCGCTGTTTGTGCTGGAATATTTTCTGTCTTTTTTTTTTAAGAGAGACCAGCACTGCATTTTGTTCAGTACAGACACAGTGACTTATCGTATGCACAGAACCAGTGGTGAATTTTCTGTCCTGGTGTGATCTAATATTTAATTTATTAATTAATTATTAATTTATTTTTGTGCATATCAGCTCCCCCTTCCCCCCACCCCATGCTGATTCAGAAGTGATGTGGCCATCTGGCAAAAATTTATGGAGATGTAGCAGGCTGAGCTACTTTCTGCTCTGGCCTTCCAGCAAAAAAATCCAGTAATGGAACAATGCAGCTGAACATAATAGCATTTGGAAGCAGGAGTGCTTATGAGTTGTTCTACTTTGAATTACTCTATGAGGAGAGGTACCTGCCATCTACTGGGAGTTCAATCACTGCCGCGCTCTGCCTCGGCAGGATATCTAACTCATTCCAGACTGCAAACGGATTTCATGTGAATCAATAACGTTGTAATTATGCCTTCCAAAGATTCCTTGCACCTCTATTCATCAGTGAAATCTGACATGTGTTCCTCTAAACCTGTCAGGGGTCCTGATTTGCAGCAAAACATCTGCTGGCAGAGGGAGGGACCTGGTCTCAGACTGTTCTGATGCTGGTTAATCTGTGAGCCTCGGTTATGATGAGTCACTTAGTGGGCTGTTCAATCAAACCGGATATTATGGTCTGGCCCCACTCCAAGCTAAACCTTGTGTGTGTATCTGTGTGTTTTTGTTTTCATAACAAGAAAATTATATCTTGAAACAGCAACATATCACAGAAGGCCTCCTAATTTTTGCTTTGCCTTAGGCTTTAAGTGTTGCTGCAACAGCCTGAGCCAATCTTAAAAATCCAGATTTGTATCTGGAAGTAAAAAAGGGAGGCGTGCCGGAAACCATCCGCTATGAGCTTACTTTCTGTTTTTTCATAACTTACAGGTCTTTGCCCCTATATTTTCAAAGAAATATATCCTCTCTTTCAGTAACTATTATACTATATACCCATGTATCCTCTCTCCCTTCCGTGTCCTCCTTCTGTCTGTCTTTATGGTTACGGCTGTCTGATTTTTTCCCCCCTCTTCCCTGCTGTCTGAGTTTGAGGACTGTGTCCCCGCTGTCTGTACTGACACAACAACAGTGGCTGTCTCAGTCTGTGAGGGCTCTGTCTCTTATGTGCCTTTTTCTCTCTTGGTGATATTTCAAAAACAGCCTTCCTGAATGCATCAGCCCATCAATAGTGGCTGAAATCTTTGAATGCATGACGGAGATCACAGGTAAATAAAAAAAAACAAACACAGGACTATGAATGCAAATATCTTTATTTGTATAAAGTAAGAAGAACAAAGCTATAACCTTTTTAGAAGCCAAAGTAAATTATAACCACAGGCACTCCCCTTCCGACTGCAGTACAAAAATTGGCTGAGTAAATCAGGACTTAAAGTGGGCCAGAACAACTTGTAATGGCGTTCCCGCACCTTCAATTAACGAACAATTAAATCTGATGAGCACGTAGTGCATAATGCTGCTGAATGAGTTCATTTTTCATGTGTTATAACCTGGTGTTTCTTCCAGCTGATCCCATGAAGGTATTACTTTGAAAATAATGATATCCCATGACCCACGTACACCCTCCATACACCCCTCATTCCTTCCAGTGCTTGTTATGTGTTCATGGTGCAGATCTAAATAAAGCTAGCTACAGATGGGGAGTGTCACAACCTGGCTCATAGGGCCAGAACAAAAAGGGTGGACATGCCATTTGCTTATTTTAAAAGGTTTATTAAACAAATTTAAACAACAGAAATAAAGACAGATGAAGTGTGGAAATCAGTAGATCAGTGGTGTAGGGTGCGCATGTGTGTAGAGATGTTTGTAAGTGTTGCGAATGCAGCAGATAACAAAACCTAAAGGAAAGCATATATAACACAAGCCACCCTTAAGTCCTCGTTTCTTTATATTTAGGTCCAAGTAGCCATCCATCCACTTTCTTCTGCTTATCCTATTTGGGGTCACGAGGGCTTAAGCCTTTCACAGTTGCCATAGGGTGAGAGGCTGGATACAGGGCAGCTAACATAAAGAGACAGGCAATGGTTCATACTGACATTCACACCTATGGCTAATTTAGAATCGCCAGTTAACCTAACCTCACTAACTGCATGTGTTTGGACTGTGGGAGACACAGGGAGAACATGATGAGCTGAGAAGCTGCTAGCATCACAGGCTCCCGGGACGACAAACAGGGAGCGCGCCCGTCACCCCTCCTCAGCCTACAGCAGTCCATCAGCCTCTATACCAAATAGTGGGAGCACATCTCTCCCGTACACACGCAACAGAGGTAATCTGAAATTGTGATAGGCAATAACAGTGAGCTTAAGTTTGTATTATTTCCTCAGGTTTGCAAATTCTCTATTAGTCTGCAGGTTTTAATCTGTTTTTCCATCAACACTTGCCACATTTACCCTTACTGCATTTCTTTCAATAATAGTAATCATTGTAATTTGGTGCAAACACACGTCAGTTTCAGGGCTCAAAGTGTTATGGTCAAATGGTCAGTAAACAGTGCAACTATGCAAACATTTTAGTAGTCAATCATTTCTGAGTTGTAGCACAGCATTGGTCTTCTCCACTACAGGTCCTATCAACAGTGTTTGAAGCTGTGCTTAGCTTCCAGGTGTTTTTTTTTTTAATGTGAAGCAGAGCTTCTTAGCTGATGGACACTTTTTATGACTGACACAAAATGCTGAGTATTTACATGATGGCCGCCCTGTTTAATGTCACTCTAGCAAGCGGTAACATACACAGGCACAAATGTGTAGGATTGGATACATTCCACGATACAGCCGTGTGCAAAGAAGTTGGAAGGTGAAGTAATATTGTGAAAGCATCTGGGATTTTTTTTGTTTAAGAAAAGTTATGTTAACGATAACAGTGACCCAATGTGAGAATTCACAACTAGCAACTGGGGACCTTTTGTGCCTTCTTCTGCACGCCCTTTCCTTTCAGCTCCTTCAAATAAACCAGAGTATTTCTAGCTGTGCAAACATGTCTGAATTTAACTCTTTCCTGCTGTATCCTACATGAGAAAAGGACAACATAATTCTTGAAGTTTGTATGTGAAAACAGTTTTTTGTTCATATTAAGATAACGTCATTACATAAGTAAGCAATTCAATTCAACTGAATTCAATTTTATTTATATAGCACCAAATCACAACAAACAGTCACCTCAAGGCGCTTTGTATTGTGGGTAAAGACCCTACAATAATACAGAGAAAACCCAACAGTCAAAACGACCCCCTATGAGCAAGCATTTGGCAACAGTGGGAAGGAAAAACTCCCTTTTAACAGGAAGAAACCTCCTGCAGAACCAGGCTCAGGGAGGGGCAGGATAAAAGACATGCTGTGGAAGAGAG
>JAMQGT020012309.1:222500-407183 GCA_024447675.2 Pterophyllum scalare | reverse complement strand
AGAGATGAGTCCACTGTCAGAGGCTGTAAGAAGATCATTTGTAACCTTCACTAATGCTGTTTCTGTACTGTGATGAATTCTGAAACCTGACTGAAACTCTTCAAATAAACCGTTCCTCTGCAGATGAATTTCAATTTCACTTTTATTTATATACAGCCACTACACCTGCCTGTTTATATGCTTGTTAAGACAAGAATAATAAATATCAGTTTCTTATTTATAATATACATCCAAACTATCCTGCACTGCAAACAGCTTACAAGCCAATTTTTCTCCAGTTAGTAAAATATTAATTATTCCATTGTTTTTTTGCCAGTAAAACAACCATTAATGAAGGTTTAACAAACTATAATAACATATGGTAAATTAGTAAAGTGTTACTCATCCCAGTTTGCTTAAACACTACAAGCTTTCCCTGCTCAGCGTCTATAGGATGTGGTGTAAATAGCTGTCTCAGCGAGCACAGTCATCGCCAGCCTCTGATCTCTAAGGAAGGTTCCATTACACATCAGAGCAAGCGAGGGTGGTTTATTTATCTTGTAAACACATGCACATTACTAATTACCCCGCATATCACCTTAAAAGAATTCCACCTCCATCAAAGTCATGACTGTTCGATAGAGAACGATTTTTCCCCTTTTCTTCTATTCTCTCGCCAGGACGGGATTAAAAGCTGGTTATCGTTCAGTTCCTTTAATGTTGGCTCTCTCCCTGCTGCCGTTTCAAGCTAATTGAATTTCTTCCGGGGCGATGCTATATTGGCTGGCTGACAGGTAACATTATAAACCGTGACCTTCCCTGCATTATTATCCTTCTGACAGCTCAGAGATTCAGCGGGTGGGAAGAAGACAGGACAGTCCCCAACTTTTCATGAAGCAGATACACTTGTCAGATCGTGTCACGTCAAACTTTTTTTTTCTTAAGCAAATTTCATATTTAAATATACTCGTGCTCTACATAAAACTGACAAAAAGCTAGACAAATATTCCTGTTTTTGTGTGGATTTTCCTTGCATAATACAGTCGTATAGAACATAAAATCCCATCAACAGTGAGGTATTTCTAGACTCCTTGACAATGAGGGAAATCTGAGGTTGACTCATCTCATGAGTAGGTGGAGAGAGGAGCAGCTCCGGCGGTTTTCACGGCCTGTCGGGTGTGTTTTCATGTGTATATTGCTGAGTTTATATTGGGCTATTTAAAATTATGAATCTATTTAAAGCTAATGTGCTTTTAACACTGAAGAATACTCGTATCCAGAGAGGGAAAAGGAGCACTTTAAAAAACATCATTACCTTCATCTGCACACTGATCTTTCTTTCCCCTTGCCTACTCTGAGTGTGCGTTCTCTTATGCTTGCCTGTGTGTGAGTGTGTGTGTATGTGAGGGAGGACAGTATGTGAGGACAAGCAAGCACTATGTTCAATTGTCCATTCAGTGAGCTCAGCAGGGTGTGAGGGCCCTCTGGCCAGACAGTCCAACACTCTGGTTGTCAGGCTTCATTTCAGATCCTCAAATAATGTCTTCCTGTTGTGCTGTGGGTACAATGAACAAGCATTTTAAGAATCACATTAACAATTTATCATGTTTATGTGCAACATCTGAAGACAAGGCAAATCTAAAAACTGCTGACATGAACAGAAGTTGTGATGGAACATCCTCTGAATTATGAACCATCACACCAGTTTTCCTTGATGACAGACAAAAAGATGGAACGCTTATGGCAAGACATCTAGGCTGAGACTTGGGAAGGGAGGGGAAAGAATACATAATGGTTGCCTTTTGAAATAAAATAATGTACATCACTTAAGAAATGCATTGATATCATGGATGGATCAATCTGCTGATACACTTGTAAGTAAGTGGCGTGCACTGTTTTACCAGATGTAAAAACATGAGAGGCCCTCTGCAATACAACACTAAAGCATACCATGCATCACGGGTCTTGTCATTTTTGGTGTACCTGTTGCTGTTTGCAAGGATATTGCAGCAAGATGTCCTTATCAAGTGTCAATAAGTGACGAGTTGGCAATGAGACCGCCCTTTAACAAAGAAGGACAGCAAAAATTTCAACGGGGGGGGGGCTTTTCCGCCGGCCACCAGAAAGCACACCAGTACCAGAAGTACAATTAGCCTTCATCAGAGCTTAATTTTGTAATATCCACAAGTGCAGAATGAATCCAATTGAACTAAATTGTTTAGATATAGACCATTTTATTAATCATATGGTTTTAGCCATGAAACAAATGCCCATACTTATCTGATTTGAGACCCATTGTTTTGGATATACACAGAAATCATAATGATGTCAAATCAATCTTTTGAAATTCACATACAGTGAACACAATAACTGTTTATGCTGTAATGAAAATTAACAGGGCTCATTCAAATGTCCATTCATTGTTATCTGATGTACACTATATTGTCAAAAGTATTTGTTAATCTGCATCCACACGCATATGAACTTGAGTGACATCCCATTCTTAGAGTGTAATATGAACCATAACACCTTCAACTCTTCTGGGAAGGCTTTCCACAAGGTTTAGGCGTGTGTTTAGTTGGGAGCATGAAATTGTCCAAAATGTCTTAGTATGCTGAAACATTAAGAGTTCCTTTCACTGGAACTAAGGGGCCGAGCCCAATTCCTGAAAGACATCCCCACACCATAACCCCACCACCACCACCAAACTTTACACTTGACACAATGCAGTCACACAAGTACCATTCTCCTGGCAGCTGCCAAACCCAGACTCGTCCATTGGATTGCCAGACAGAGAAGCGTGATTCATCACTCCAGAGAACACGTCTCCACTGATCTAGAGCCCAGTGGCAGTGTGCTTTACACCACTGTGTCTGATGCTTTGCATTGCATTGCTCTACATGCTGTTCTTGAGCTAATCTGAAGGCCACATGATGTTTGGAGTTCTGTAGCGATTGGCTCTGAAGAAAGTTGACGACCTCTGCGTACTATGCACCTCAGCATCCGGTGACCCCACTCTGTGATTTTACATGGCCTACCACTTTGTGGTTGAGTTGCTGTCATTCCCAATAGCTTCCACTTTGTTATAATACCACTAACAGTTGACTGTGGAATATTTTGTACTGAGGAAATTTAATGACTGGACTTGTTGCACAGGTGGCATCCTATTATGGTACCACACTGGAATTCTCTGAGCTCCTGGGAGTTACCCATTCTTTCACAAATGCTTGTAGAAGCAGTCTGCATGCCTGGATGCTTGATTTATACACCTGTGGCCATGGAAGTGATTGAAGCACCTGAATTCAATGATCTGGATGGATGAGTGAATACATTTTGGCACTATAGGGTATGGTCTTTATTAAAGTTGCACAGAAACATTATTGTATAGATACTGTATAAATGCAGCCCAAATCATATATAACTACTAACTGATCCACTTCATTAAGTACATCTGTTCAACTTCTCATCTTCTCATGAAAGCAACTCAGTGCATTTAGGCATGTAAACATGATGAAGATGACCTGCTGAAATTCAATCTGAGCATCTAGGGTTTACAGAGAATGGTACAAAAAAAAGGGAAGCAGTTCTCTTTGGGCAAACACCTTGTTGATGTTAAAGGTCAGGGAAGAATGGTTAGAGGGTATTTTCTTGGCACACTTTGTACACTGGTGCCAATGGAGCATCATTTAAACCCCACAGCCTACCGATGTATGTTACTGACCGTGTCAATCTCTTTATGACCACAGTGTACTCATCCTGTGAGGGCTGTTTCCAGCAGGATAACACACCATGTCACAAAGCTCAAATCATCTCATATTTGATTTCTTGAACATAACAATGAGTTCACTGTACTCAAACGGCCCAGATCTCAAGCCAATGAAGCACCTTTGGGATGAGGTGAAATGAGAGATTCACATCATGGATGTGCAACCAACAAATCTGCAGCAACTGTGATGTAGCATGTCAGTAAGATTAAGATGTGCAGTCTTTTAAACATTCATTTGAATACACTCATCTGATGTTAAGGAAAGCCATTATTGTTGAAGCCCAACTTGCTTTTTCAGAATGAGCCTCAGTAAAAGAGAAAATTACACAAGCAAAATAGAGAGTATACAATACGTGGGCTGATCTCTGAAACAAAACTACATTAATTGCAAAACTCTGTATTTCATTGTGGTTCCTGCCTAAACTAACAACGACAGAAAAGACCTCTCTGCAACACTTAGAATTTCCTCACACAGATTTTATGTCCGGTTTAATGAAAGTATTCATGATGTGCAGGCTCTGTGTAATTATGGATAGGACTGAGCGTGATCCGAGTGGGCAAAAACACTAATGAATATAATTTGCTGAAAACATTATCTCGGAGTGTCCCGAGTGTTACTTGACATTCGTATTGATCTGAACAAAGAAAAAAAAATTTCCAAAGTCAGAAAAAATGTGTGTGATAAGTTCTCTGCATTCAGGTTAGTGCTGATCTGCTCAAAAAGCATCAGAAATCCTCAGTCCACTTAATGCTGGATAGAAGCCAATTAACGATAGCTGCAGCCAAAACTGCTCATAGATGTACATTTATTTCAATATGAACAAGACTTTAAAAACATCAAAATACACATTAGAAAATGAACAAATAAAATGGTTTAGTAAGTTACACAGAGTGGACATTCAATAATGATCCCATAATGAGCTCTGCTATGGAACAACATTTAACAACAATGATATTTTTCTCAGCATGAAGCAGTAAATAATTAAACCACCTATTCAGCATCTATATATCTATATATATCTATATATCTATATATCTATATATTATATATATATATATCTATATATATATATATATCAGTCAGCACAACACAGTTTAAGCCCCAGTCACAGAGACTGGTCGCCAACTGGCTGGTAGCCACCGGTCACCAGGAAAAAAAGAGTAGTCCCCAATCAGTTAGCAAGTAGTTGCAGGAGGTTGCTTGCTGCTAAATCAGTCACAAAGAGGCATGCAGTGCTGCACCAAAAAACCCTTGTGATTGCTTTGGTCACTGGCAGTCTCCCTTAGTTTGCGTGGAAGATGTCAATTTGTTTGCGAACACTTGCCAACTATTTGCTAAGCAGTTGTGAAATTGTGAAGAGTGCAACACAGAGCAGAAAGAGACTGCTTGCCTTCAAAGTAAATGGGTTTTTGAAATGTGTTTGTTCAAATGTGTCACTGCCTGGTCTTTAGGCCTGTTTGACTGAGGCCTAAAGTTCCACAGTTTTGCTGTCTACTAACCAAAATCCAAACTATTGCTAAATGGGGCTCAGAGTATAAGTTGATGTCACTAAAGCTGGGTTGGGTTGTGAATTCTATTATCATTACCAGGTGATTGTTGAATGAATCCACATCTAAGATGAATCCCCTACAGCATTTTTAAGTTGATTTTAAGGCACAAATACACCTGTTAAACTAGCAATTATTAGCCTACTAACCTCTTCTGTACATGTAAAAAATCCTTAAAAAGTTTGCAGAACTAAAGTTTTAAAAATGTAAAACCAGGCAAATGATGTAACTACTAACAATAGTATGCAGTATAGATGGTATAGTGCTCCATTAACTCCTCAGCAGTCCGTGTCGAACATCTTTTCTGCTTGAAATCCAGCTTTGCATTCTGTGCCGCTCAGGAGACAAACAACTAACAGCAGTGCTGCTTTCTTTTCCTACGATCAAATGTTAATTTCATAATAAAATGTCTTTTATTTTATATTTGATTATATAATCAAATTTGGAATATTTGTTTAGAGACCTTGCACTGCATTAAAAAGGTTTGTGTGCCTCTGCAATCTGCATCTTTCAGTGCATTTTGTTTGGCCTTGTTCGTCAGGTCCCAGGTGCACTATGCTTTTGGCTGTAATGTCCAACAACTGCTTTGAGACAGTTACATTACAGTTCATGCTGGTTCCAGAATGTTTTTTTAAAGATAATTTCAGGAAACAGACTCTTGTGGGTTTATTTGTTTTGCACTGATTTCTATGTGTGCAAGGGGAGGCCATGACTAGGCAATCTCAACCCTCTACAGACAAAATAATATTTCCAGTGACAATACACGGGGTAGATAACTACTTGAAGTTAGTTACATGTACTTTACTATTGATTGGAAGTACAGAAAGCAGCACAAGTCCCTCTGATTGGCAGAGGTTAATGTGCATACTGCTGGTGACCTACTTTACTTAAAAGTCTATAAGTGATATTAGTGATGAGACAGGATAGTAGCAGGAGGATATATATAAAAAAAAAAGCACCATGCATTAAGTTCATGATACAATTTACTTGCAACAATTTACTAAAATGTGCAAACATACATGGAAATAAAAGCATATAAAACAAAAACAAAGTTTATACAATTCTACTGAGCTTAAAAGTCATTTCATGTGACCACCTTTATTCTTCAACACTTGAAGATGCAAGCTTACTGTTGGTTTCAGCAGTTAGCTCTCTTGGAATTTCTGTAAGCATTTTTCAGGAATAGTTCTCCTGGTTTCTCGAAGCACATTCAAAGCTCTTCTTTGAATGTTGGCAGCTTCTTGTTCTGTCAAGATGAAGTCCAGTTGAGGTCCAGGCTCTGGAGAGGCCAATCCATGACTGATAGTGTTTCATGGAGTGTTTTTCTTTCCATGTATGCTTTTATTGCACTGGCAGTGTGTTTGGAACCATTGTGATACTGAAAAATGAAACTGTTGCCAATCAAAAAAAAATTTAATTTGAATTCATCACTCCATAAAACCCTTTGTCACTGATTTGCAGTCCAGTCCTTGTGTCATTTCTCCCTGTTTCCTTCCTTAAGAATGGCCTTTTGACATTCCACTGAGACAATTCAACTTGGGCAAATGGTCGGTGGATCAACTGAAGGGCCAGATTATGTGTTTTTGTGACAGGCTGCTAGTAACAAAGTGCCTGAGGATATGATTCATCCCTCAAGTTTCAGCAAGCCTGACAAACTATTGCTCAAGAACTCTTTAAAAAGAATTACAAGAAAGTCTGGCTATTTGGAAGCAATATATATAACAAAAGTACCTTGTTATTATTATTAGTTTTTGTTTGTTTGCTTGCTTGCTTGTTTTTACAAAATCATACAACCCAGGTAAAGTATAAATACAGTACTGTGCAGAATCCTAAGACACTTAAGACAAAGTTGACTGTAAGGTTCAAATCAGGAAACTTCTGGCTGTGAGGTGCCCTCCAAGTAAATTCACATTTCTCGCAGCTGGAGAAGAAAATGGTCAACAGTTTGATGCAATTACTGTAAATGTCAGCAAAAATTAAAAGCCATTAAGAGTAACTGGGCCATTTGTTATGCATGTTACCTTTTGGGAATAATTCGATGTGCTTTGGAGGTACAGATATCCGTGAAGTGGAACCACAAGCCTAAAGGAAAAGGACTGTGTTTGTGCTGCCCTCAAAAACATCAGAGTAAATGAGCTTCTGCTAAAGGTTTGAACTCAACCAGACTAACAAGTATTCCTGTCATTTTAAAAGGGCTTGTGCCCCTGACAGCTCTGATGGTGGAAAATGTAAAATAAGGGGAGAAATGGGAAAGGCAGAGAGATGTGCACAAAGATGAAGTGGAAAATAGTAAAAGAGGATTCTGATAAACATTCTGACACATAACTTTGCCAGGATCGTTTTCCCACTAACCATTTGTGCCTGTGAATGCACTAGAAAGAGAATGTGCCAAAGGCTTTTCAGCCAGCCTCTCCAGGCTGGCAGTGATAAACGTAGCTGGAAGTATGAAATTGTCTTCATGCTAAATTGCACATGGTTTCTCAAACCTCACAACTCATACTGCCTTTGAGAATGACGTACTCAAGGCTTAGCTAGTCATATTTTTTTTTAACCATTTCTCAGTTGTTACGAGTTCATGTTTGAAATTTTTTGGACCATAATGAGATGCCTTCACTTCGATATCAACAGCATCATACAAAGCAATTTAAGACCCTGGACTTGACACATCTCACCTAACCTTTGTGCTTCATTAAAGTAGGAAATGCTCCAAATATTTTGTGCAGTTCCATTTATATGAGTGATGTTGAAGGAGCTCATGTCCTACACCAGCCAATAAAGCACTCAAGCGATTTATGGGATCATTCTCCATGACCTCTGGAGGCAAAATACAAAACATGGAATAACTGACCTTGATGGTGACCTTCTTCAGTAGCTGATTTTTAGATGTAATATTTCAGTGCTACGCACTGGTTGTGTTACGTTACTGCTTGCGAAGATTTCCCAGCCAGCCTTATTTGTTCAGAGGAAAAAATGAGCTGACCTTGGCCAGCAGAAACACATAATTCTCAAGATGTACACAATTACCAACTGAAGGAGAAAGGTACTATCTAAGGGTGGGTTTGTTGGGGTTTTGGGTTGTTGTTTTTGGTCACATTTAGGATTAAAAAGTCAGAGCTGGTGGAGGGTGGACCTGAACATCCACTGAAAAGATGAAAACAGTCCAATATGCTAAATTTGCTCCTCTTTGCTTGAAGGCTCATCTTGCCTCTGGAGGCATGTAATTGATGTAACAGATGAATGAGAGAGATGAATCCCTGTGCCATCATCACACACACCACTTAAACATCAGCTAGTGGGTCATATTTCGTTAACCTCTTATGGGGTACACCAGCTAACTCCAGGGAATTGGCAGAATTGTGTTTTAAGCCTCAATCACACAGGCCGAGAGTCCAGTCAGCACTGGTGGGTCGCTTTTCAGTCTCTAGACCTGTGTGACTGAGGCCTTAGAGACTTTAGCTGGGGGGGAAAAAAATGTCATTACTTTCCATGCATGAAAATATAATTACATTACATTTATTTCCTTCTCTCTCAGCCCCTGTTCCCAATTTAACAACATTAGCAAAAGAAGGCAAATTGGTCTCTAGTTGACCTAATTAATTTTTTAATGTTTGCCACATTGTTGTCACGGTTGACGAAGGCTAACCGTGTGGCGTGTAAAAGGTGAGGACCCAAATGCAGGACTCAGGGGCAGGTGGGTGTGAATAACGAAAGGCGGGCCTTTATGATGGCTGGAAAACGTGAACAAATAAACACGGAGAGTAATGAAACTAAGGAAATCTAAACTATGGAAAAATAACCTAGGACACACTAGAAACACAGGAGAGGACATTACCACATATGACAACATGCAGGAAAGACTGAAACAATAAATACCCAGGAGGGTGATTAGGGAAGTGGAGACAGCTGGGGCAGGACAGGTGAAGAGAATGACACTAACGAGACTCCACACAATCGGGAGGAACACTGAGGGGAAGACACAGGGAGTCTAAAGTCTAAAGCCACTGGCAGCTTAACTAAACATACATGAGGAGAACAATATAAACCATAAACAAGCCAGTGACCACAAAGCTAACTAATTCCAGAAATCCATAAAACACAAAACACCAGGTTGCAGATCTAGGGTCATGACAGTTATACACAATTCTAGTCATATTAGTAATAATGTGACATGTTTTGAATGGGGTTTAATGTAAACTAGAGGCTTTATTATAAAGCAGTAGCAGGTCATTATGGAATACTACCTTTCAAACACCACTTTATATGGTGGACTAAATCCTGAATAATCTTCCTTGTCATGTGAGAATTATGAGCAGGGAAACACTTTTAAATCTTATTTGCCGTAGTCCTGTTTTCTTGAACCATAATATTGAGTACTTGGCAAAAAGTCAGCATGGGTGGGAAGAACATATTGTAATGCTGTGTACTCACAGCTCACCCACTCTGGGGAGTTGTGCATTTAAAGGAGGAGCAGGCCGAGACTTTGTTTTTGTTGTTCTTTTTGATCTTGCCCACTGTGATGCATGGTACCCCCAACAGACTTGGCTTTCACTTGCTGTCCTCAGTAAACTTCTACACTTGGCATGATGTTCACTAATTAAACAGATAAGCGCAAACACTGGCTTGAAAACTGATGCTACAAAGGAGCCCTCAGCACAGGAGCGCCCCTGATGCTCTTTGCAGTGTGTCTTCTGGGAGTTGCGCGAGAAAGTCATAACAGTTAAGTAAACAACATTTGGAGTCAGAAGTGGGTGTCTTTGACAGTAAGATATGGCTTATACTCCAGTATGCTCCTTTAATCTTTAGGATATGACTCCTGTGTGTGTGTGCTGCTTCTTTGCAATCAGAGCCTGAATGACATTTTCAATAGCATTCAGCGCATACCAGCACACGGCTTGGGAAACAGATCCAGCATTACATGGTTTACAGCATATAACAACAAAAAATAATTCCAGACACACCATGCGGTGCTTGCCTTTCTTTTACTTGAGCCAAACACACAATGCCCAAACAGCTCTGAACCACTGAGGTGTGGACTCCACAAGACCTCTAAAGGTGTCCCATGGCATTAAGAACCAAGAAGCAGATCCTTTAAGTCCTATCTATGAGTTGAGGGATTGGGGATTTTCTTTATCGAATACATTATTATAAAGTCTTTGTCACGGTTCTATTTCTAAACATTCTTTGCAGAGTGGCAGAGCACACTGTCTTGCTGATAGAGACCACTTCCATGAGGAAATGCCATTGAATTGAAATGACCTTGTTCCAAGGTCAGTAGTTTGCCCTTCTTTGGACCACTTTTGGTGCATGTCAGCGATGCACACCAAAAACACCCTACAAAAGTCTGGTCACTTTTTACAGCAGCTCAAACTTGTAGAGAGTAGATTCAGACATTTACTAAAAAGGAGAGTAGACTTGTTTAAATCCCTCTTATAATAATCCATTCATCTTTTTTATATTTTGGGGGCTTTTTTAGCCTTTATTCTGATAAAACGGTGGCGAAGAGACAGAAAAGCTGGGAGAGGACACAGTAAATGGCCTTAGGGTGGATTTAGACCCAGGTCTCTGCATTAGCCTTACTGTATATGGGTCAACCCAGTGAGCTAAACCAGCAGCTGAACAGTCAGTTAATCTAATGTCATCTGAACAGGTCAGTTTTATGTATGACTGGGCACTGTGGGCAGCACGGTGGTGCAGTGGTCTTCTCACAGCAAGAAGGTCTAGGGTTTGAAACCAAAGGTGGAGTTTGGATGTTTTCTCTGTGCCTGTGTGGTTTCTCTCCAGGTACTCTGGCTTCCTCCTATATTCCGAAGACATGCTTTTTAGGTTATTTGATGATTCTAAAATGTGAATGTGAGTTTGAATGGTTATCTATCGCTCTGTTTTAGTCCTGTGACAGACTGGCAGTCCTATGACAGCTAGGATCGGAACCCCAAACTGGATAAGCGGAAGAAATTGGATGAATGGATAGACTGTGCCATGGTCACTTTCCTTATACCGTACACACTTCGTTTCTGTTCAAAACTAAGATACAAAATCTGATTTGTTGTAGAGTGATTCCTAAAATACACCATATGTGAAATTGCCTTAATTATAGCTGTCAATGATAACAACTGTATTTTGACAGTTTACTAATACATTTAAATGTTATGTAGTTACAAAAAAAGTCTAAATTTTGTGGTGAAAACTTTCATAATTACCCAACATATCTGTTACATAACTTTCAGTTCAATTTGATTCAGTTCAGTTTTATTTATATAGCATCAAATGTCATGTATTTAAAAAAATAATGGGAAAATTCTGTCAAACTTATTGGGAAACATTTTGTTAAATTACTAATTTCTTTACTTAGTGTGGTCCCACAGCAACGCATAGTAAGCAAGTGCTCTAATGATCAAAGTAAGTATCGTGCATTATCACTTAATATACTGTCAAATTTTCCACATTGGGAATATTTTAATATAAAAGGGGCCCATGTCTGAATGACAGACTCGAATCACACACAGATGAAGCCAGATAAGTAGGTAGCTTAGGTTTGTCCTGTTTCCTCTTCCCAACACATTGCCTTCCAAAAAAAGTGTAGTCACTTGCTACCTAATATGTCTCACAGCAGCTGACCTCACAAACACACACACACACACACACACACACACACACACACTAAACCCCTCCTTGTTTTGCACATAAAGCCGTGCACTAAACCCCATGGAAAATCATGACCTTAGGGGTCTTACCATTTATAGTTGACTCTCTAACCCTTCACTAACCCCCCTGCCATTTCTGGAACACATTACTCCATGTTTTGCCCACTACTCTCCTCCCTCTCCCTCTATCTTTTCTCTCCCTCTATCTGCATGATGGAAACATATTCCTGGCAGTGAGCTCCTGAAACACAATTCCTCCCCTGTCGCTATCCTGCTGCCTCCCTCATACTCCATCCATCTGTCCCTTCCCTTCTCCCTCTCTGTCTCCCTGCCTGCATCTTTTACCCATCTCCCCGTGCTACCTCTTGTGTCCTGTCCAACACCCGTCCTCCTGACTGACTGTTCCGGGGCCAAGGTATTGTACTGAGTGTACACCCCACCTCACTCCTTTCCCTTAAGACCACCGTCACCACCTTAACCTTCTGCTCCATCTTCATTCTGGGCAATTTCCTTCACCCTCTGCTGGGAATGTCTCCTAATGCCGTTTGTAGTGTGAATTGTTCTCACTTCACGCCACCTCCCCCCTCCCTCCCCTTGTTACCCATGTCACAGTATAACCAAGCGTTCTTCCACTGTGCCTCTTCTCTGGTTTCTCACACCTGCATTCTGCGTTCTGAGAGACGGGGACAATGCCTTCAAATCTCTTACAATGATGTTGTGTTAACACAGAACTCTAAACACGCTCACTTGTCCACACGCATTCACTCACACGCGACATACACTCTTGGGTGACACCACACAACACGCACCCAAAAGCTATTGACTGGCGACAATGACAATAATCACCTACACTAATCCTTTTAGACCCTTTGTCATTGGTGCTAGCATGGAAGGGGGATTGAGTGGGATTGCGCTGGCTCTCCTCAATGTGATAAATTCTCCGCAGAGCCTGTGAGATGTGTCAGAGTCAGCCTCAGAAACCTTGTTAAACAGAAATAATCTGGCTACGGATTGATCTGAAGCACAAGCCAAGATATAAACACAAACACCCTCTGAAACAATGACATGACCCGATGATTTGCTGCCAAACCAGCTTCATATCAAGTATGACCTTCAGATTTTCAAAAAAAAAATAAGATAGCAGTTGTCTAGTTTAACTGTTGAGGCCGATTTGCACAAAACTACAAGCTTCCAGGTAAATATATAGTAAATTGTATCATTCTGCAAGGACATAATATGAATATGGTTGTTATGGAAAATCATAATGAGACCAGGTTTGCCCTTGTGCAGAAATAACAGTTCAAGAGATGCCGATGAATAGCATAAAGAAGAAATACACCTATTATTATGAATCCACTATATCACTGTAATTTTAACATGGAGCTATGCTGGCCTTGAAGCGCTTTATAGAGCCAAAACAGCGCCAAACAAAAGATGAGTCATTGTGTTCCAAATAGAGCTTTTTCAGATTTCAGACTATTGAAACCTCAGCAACCAGAGCCCAAAAAGTTTACTGCGGTGAGCACGTAAATATCCATTCAACGGATAATCTGGTACAGTCACAATTCACTTGTTTTTAAAACGAATTTCTTTCAAACTTGGATTGAATTACTTACCTGCTTTCAGATAATATGAAAATCAATAAAATGTTTAAAAATGACAAAATTCTTTTCACCCCATCCTTGACACCTTATGTATTAGTATTGTGGGTTTTGCATTAATCTAAAGGTATTGTGTATACAGCATAAAGTCGACAGGCTTAAGACTGCAATAATATTGGTCTGCAACCTCTATTTTAGAGATTAATCCCCAACTTTCCATTTGCCCATCTCTTCGCTATGCTGCCTCTGTAAGCTTGATCAATAGACTGCCACCGGCTTTGTATCCATCATCAAATAACTATGCAAATAAAAATCAATGGTCCAACAACAGAAAATCACTGGCTCACCAATTAAAGCCTACTATGGCCCACAGGCAATTTTGAAAGGATGCCATGGACTGCATTAAAAAGGGTGACAAGTCCTGCAGAGTGGGGAAATGATAGGTTTTGTCTTTTTGTCAGGCATATAATGACCATTTTTCTAGTATGTCAGTGTGCTAATCATAACATCATGTTGGTCTCAAGAGGTAATGTATACCTGAGTAGCATGCTTAAAGGAATTGGGGCAAGGGGCGGGGGGGATCAAGCACGACTGTCCTCTGCAGGTAATTGTGAGGCAGACAGGCATCTTCACTGCTTTCAGGAAGCTCTTATCTGTCAGCAGGATCATTATCCTTATAATCCAAACACATACAGTGATCGACCTTCTTATTCAGTGGGTTTACTATTTGAACAAATTATACTGCTCACACGCTTTCAAGAGGTTTTGAGCCATAGGGAAACCCTCAAATAATCATGCAGTTACAGTTGTGGAGACGAGCAGTGGACAGCACTCACACACAGAGACACGCACGCACACACGCACACGCCAAGCACCTCTTTGATTTAACCAGTTACCCTAGCAACCACATGAAAAATGGCCACCAAGGCCTGTCATTTACAAAGCCCAGTGATAGGTATTATGACTGAAAGACTGCGGTGACAAACAGTTGCTCAGATCTGCAGAAGAATCCATGAGACCAAATGCTGTGAAAGTGAAATTAAAGCTCCCACTCGGGCTCTGTTCACATATTTCAAAAACTCAGACTAGCTTTCCTCAAGCATGTTAAAATGTATTAATATAATACACGTGCCAAATGATCCCAGTGACAAAATTAGGTAAATGGAGCGCAGGACAAAGCAGTAAGAGAATTTACACCTAGCAAATTATTCACATATCTCATCTTGCTTTTATCACCACTGAAAATACACCACAAATTAACATGTTGCAAGGTGGAATTTCACTGAACTTTTTCTTGTCAGGGTATCGTGACATGCTTTCAGCCGTAGATTTCTGCAACCTGGATGCGAAAACAGCAATAAAGAGGGGCAGAAATAGGATAGCCTCCCATCAAGTTGAGCCCCACAGCAGGTTAGAGATTTAAAATGGCTCTCGGAGATGGGCCGGCAGCAGGGTCTCCACCTCCCTCCTGCATTAATCACTGCAAGGATCATCTCAGACAGGACACCACAGGTTGAGACTGGGGATTGTGGGCTGAAGGTGAGGGCAGAAGGCCAAGATGATGGCAAAGAAGATAGAATTTGGCCCCAGAAGTACCTGGTGACAAGTCACGAGGACTGGGGGGGATGATGTTTTAAAGGGTCGGCTGTTTTACTCCGCCATGTTACTCAGAGCAGTTCGTAGGTGAGGGTACAAGAAAATAGGAATGAAATATAGACTCCTCCTGATGAAATATTTTCCCTGTGACCTACATACCTAATTGTTATAATATCAAACATGAGTTTTTAACGGTCATTACTGTGTGCAAACTTAAAGTTTGTGTAATTTTTGTGTGAACAGTGACTCTGTGACGCTATCATGTCAATACTGACCAAAATCTCTGAGGAATGTTTCCCACACCGTGTTGCTGTGTTATGAAGAATTATGGGATTTCTGAAGGCAAAAGAAGTCCAACCTGGTCCTACCAAAGTGCACCCAATAAGATGGCCAGTGAGTGCATATATAGCCTCCCTATGTGTCCTTGTTTTGGGTGACAGGTCTGACCACCCTTTAGCTCCACCTGTGCTCAGAATACACTGAAAATGGAGTTAAAAAGAGCAGGAATACCAGACTTCCATGTGCCTTGTGTCCAAGTCAGTGATGATTTTGCTGTATGCCTGCATGCTGGGAAAACAAAAAGCAAACGTTTGCTGAGTTCACCTTGATCCACTTTATATGGTGATAATACAGCGATGCTGTGATCACAGCTATGCTTCTGCTGCCTCCATTATTTATAGATAAAACAGTTACACAGATGGTAACTTTTAACTGTTGGATGAAAGTGTTTGTGCCATCAGGCTTAATTTATAATAGCACCATGTGGGATATTGCACATCTTATACAGCAACGTACAGACAGCATAGGAAGACATGGGAGACTAACAATTATGAGACCATGTTTGCCCTTGTGTATGTACACTGCTCAAAAAAAATAAAGGGAACACTTAAACAACACAATATAACTCCAAGTAAATCAAACTTCTGTGAAATCAAACTGTCCACTTAGGAAGCAACACTGATTGACAATCAATTTCACATGCTGTTGTGCAAATGGAATAGACAACAGGTGGAAATTATTGGCAATTAGCAAGACACACTCAATAAAGGAGTGGTTCTGCAGGTGCGGCCACAGACCACTTCTCAGTACCTATGCTTTCTGGCTGATGTTTTGGTCACTTTTGAATGTTGATGGTGCTTTCACACTCGTGGTAGCATGAGACGGACTCTACAACCCACACAAGTGGCTCAGGTAGTGCAGCTCATCCAGGATGGCACATCAACGCAAGCTGTGGCAAGAAGGTTTGCTGTGTCTGTCAGCGTGGTGTCCAGAGGCTGGAGGCGCTACCAGGAGACAGGCCAGTACACCAGGAGATGTGGAGGAGGCCGTAGGAGGGCAACAACCCAGCAGCAGGACCGCTACCTCTGCCTTTGTGCAAGGAGGAACAGGAGGAGCACTGCCAGAGCCCTGTAAAATGACCTCCAGCAGGCCACAAATGTGCATGTGTCTGCATAAACCGTTAAAAACCAACTCCATGAGGATGGTATGAGGGCCCGACATCCACAGATGGGGGTTGTGCTCACAGCCCAACACCATGCAGGACGCTTGACATTTGCCAGAGAACACCAGGATTGGCAAATTCACCATTGGCGCCCTGTGCTCTTTACAGATGAAAGCAGGTTCACACTGAGCACATGACAGACGTGACAGAGTCTGGAGACACGGTGGAGAGCGATCTGCTGCCTGCAACATCCTTCAGCATGATCGGTTTGGCAGTGGGTCAGTAATGGTGTGGGGTGGCATTTCTTTGGAGGGCCGCACAGCCAAAGAAATGCCTCGCCAGAGGTAGCATGACTGCCATTAGGTACAGAGATGAGATCCTGGTTGTGAGACCATATGCTGGTGTGGTTGGCCCTGGGTTCCTCCTAATGCAGGACAATGCTAGACCTCATATGGCTAGAGTGTGTCAGCTGGTCCTGCAGGAGGCCCGCTTCCCCAGACCTGAATCCAATTGAGCACATCTGGGACATCATGTCTCGCTCCATCCACCAACGTCACGTTGCACCACAGACTGTCCAGGAGTTGGCGGATGCTTAAGTCCAGGTCTGGGAAGAGATCCCTCAGGAGACCATCCGCCACCTCATCAGGAGCATGCCCAGGGGTTGTAGGGAGGTCATACAGGCATGTGGAGGCCACACACAATACTGAGCCTCATTTTTACTTGTTTTAAGGACATTACATCAAAGTTAGTGTGTTTCTCCACTTTAATTTTGTGTGTGACTCCAAATCCAGGCCTCCATTGGTTACTAAATTTGATTTCCATTGATGATTTTTGTGTGATTTTGTTGTCAGCACATTCAACTTTGTACAGAACAAAGTGTTCAATGAGAATATTTCATTCGTTCAGATCTAGGATGTGTTATTTGAGTGTTCCCCCATTATTTTTTTGCTAGATGAAACAACAAAGATCCATGAGTACATCAGGAAGGTGACCTCAAATTATCACATGCTTAGTGAATACATCAGGCAGCAGAAACCCAAGAAAGAAGAGGAGAAACCATCATGGAAGGGCAGGAATGGCATGTACCACTGGCAGATCAAAGAACTGGCTGATATAAAAAAATCCCACCAATGGTTGGACAAAGCTGTACTGAAAGACAGCACAGAGGCACTAATAAGGGCAGCAAAGGAACAAGCTCTGAGCACAAGATCAATAGAGGGTCTACCACACCAGGCAAGACCCCAGGTGCACGCTGTGCAGAGATGCCACTGAGACAGTCCAACACATAACAGCAGGGTGCAAGATGCTAGCAGGCAGGGCATACTTTGAACACTATGACCAAGTGGCAGGTATAGTATACGGGAACACCTGTCCCGAGTATGACCTGGAAGTCCCAAGGTCAAAATGGGACATACCCTCACAGGTGACAGAGCTAAGATCCTGTGGGACTTCCAGATACAGACGAACAAACTGGTAATGGCTAACCAACCAGACATGGTAGTGGTGGACAAGCAGAAGAAGAAAGCAGTAGTGCTAGACAGCAATACCAAGTGATGCCGACATTAAGAAGAAGGAACATGAGAAGCTTGATAAATACCAAGGGCTCAGAGAAGAGCTAGAGAGGATGTGCAAGGTGACGGTAACACTGATCCCCGTGGTAATCAGAACACTCGAAGCAGTGACCCCCAAACTGCAAGAATCGCTCCAGTAGATTCCAGAAATGACATTTGAGATCCAGAAGAGTGCAAGTTTGGACAGACTTTTGCCTGGTATGTTTGAGAATAGAAGGCTTCAATTTCAGTTATTCCATTATGACCATAAAAAAGTAATGGCATGGAAATTCAACAGTTTCTTGAGCACTTTCTTTTCATGTGGATTTTAGGAAACAAGCAGCACAGACAAGCAGGAAGAAATGTGCATAAACATGTCCAGCAAGTCTCAAAACTGATTATGAGTTCTCATTACTTCAAAAGCTCCAATGTAGATCTACTGGGTTGGCCCTGTGGGCAAAACACACACACACACACACACATTCACACACCACGGGCCAGGTCGTATTTTACGGCATTAATGAATAGCTGGGGCTGCTACTGACAATCCCCTCCGTGCAGGGAGAGAATAATAAGTTCTGCATAATAACTGTCCCTCATCAGCGTTCACTCATCATAGCGCTGTATAGCACACTCACTCCCTTCACACAAGGTGGTTAGTAAAGCAGAGAGAGCTGAGCGCAACGAGGCTCCCATGGGAGCTTGCTACATGGTAGAGCCATTATGAGGAAATAGGCTCACACATTTCAGGGGCCAAAAGGGGGCATGGTTAAGTAAAGGATCGCCACTATTCATTTTCATAGTAGAGGTACATTCAGGAAGAGCAGTGAAGACTTAAACAATGTCTCATAGAAACAAACAAAAAAAGAAAGAAAGAAAACACAAACACACACTCATACTGATATTGTACCCTGCACAAATTTGGAAATTTATATGCACATCCACAAGCCCCAATCCAAACAGGACAAAACAGGCCTGAAATGCATATCTGTGTTTTACAGCTACCTTTATTCAAGGGCACATTTAAATTACCGTTAGGTATTCTACTGCCGCCACACATTTCCCTGCTATTTAAGGAGTGAATGCATCTATTGGGTAACGCCATTTTCATCATTCGATGCTGTTGCAGGTTCTGAAAATGCTCCTGAGAGAATATTATAATGGCATCAGTGCCCCATTCTTGCTCACAAACTGCATCACTCTCAAGGCCTATTGCCAACATGTAAGGTTTGTTGTATTTCAAAATGAGGATCAAGACTGAATAATTTATACAAATGCCTCAACAGCTCTTTACAACAGCACAAGCCCATACACACAGTCTCTCTTTCTTGCTTTAATGTTCCAGTCACTGGCTGCAATATATGACACAAAATGAAGCAAATTAATGCTCTTTTACAGTTCGCTATGTTATATTGGGACTGCATATATCACACATTTATTCTGACACGATGATCTGCAATAATAAAGTCATGATCTACTGTGAGTAATGAGGCGGTCTGAGGGTAGCCACAGTTCGCTGAGTTCATTACTACATAACCTGATGAGATGCAAGCTACATTATGGTGGAAAACATGTGGCGCATTTACTGCGATTTTTGCATTTTGAATGTTGTATACAGCACCCCACTCCATGTCTGATCCATTACAGACCTTTCAGTCAGTCCGTTGCATAAAGATCATTTACAGCCTGATACCTTCTGGTATGGAAGACTGACAATGCCATAATTACAAATAAATAAACAAACAAATAAATAAACAAATATCTGAACTAATATATATATATATATATATATAAATAAAACAATAAATAAGCAAAATTGTTATATGAAAAATAAATATAAGCATTCAACTTTTAACATATTTCATTTAGAAAATATTACATACTGTATATTCTTTTTTGTTTCAGTTTACTTATAAATTTATTTTTCTATTAATTCTCCTATTTATTTACTTTCCCATTACATTTTCCATTTGATTTATGATTTTTTTTTTTTTAAGTCTGAGCATTTACTTTTTTATTACATTCATATTTTTACCCCACACCTACTGTTTGTGTTTGCTTACTCCCATGCCAGTGGCCAGGCTTAATAAAGACATAAGTAAATTAAAATATTTATATTTTATAAATTAATTAATTCCTTCATTTATTTTTAATATAACGTTTGGTGCATCCAGTAGTATTTTAATCTGTTTATTGAGTCTTCTATTTTTTCTTTAATTCATTTTCAATTATGACAGTAAATGTCCTCCACAGTTTGAATCCCTCATTAATATTTTAATGAACAGTTTCCTGATTAATAATGGTAAACTGCAAATTCTACAAACACTGGAATTAATAGAATTTCCTGCACTCACAATTAAATACATAATACTTTTTATGTTAGGACACCAGCAGAAAGAACAAGCCTCTGTCCTGCTTGTAATGCATAAAGCTGTTGCAGCATCAGCATAAAGAAGGAACGCTGACATGTCATCAGCCTTAAAATTGATTTTGTGAACGCCCTATTAAACCTGTTTACCAGTACCTTGTATTAACTACAAATGATATTAATAAAACAGGCAATAACGTCCAATATTCACTCATTCTTTTAAGCTCTGCCTGATGAGCCAACTCCTAAGGATAAAAGCTGGGGCCAAATTCATTCATTCTTCTCAGTACAAAGAGTAGCTCCTAGTGATGAAATTCTAAGAAAATTCCTAGAAATATGACTTCTGAAATTCTGGTAAAAAATAAAAGATATTCACAAAGGATCTTGGTCCTTAAGAGAACTCCAAAAAACAGTTTGGAATCAGGAGGCTAAAGGTTTCATAGGGCAGCATGTTGGTATGGTAGTTAGCATTTTTGCCTCAAAACAAGAAGGTTATGGGTTCAAATCCAGGCTAGGGTCTTTCTGAGGGGTGGGATTTGCATGTTCTTCCCCTGCTTCTGGTGGCTTCCTCCCACAGTCCAAAAGCATACATGGTGTGAATGTGACCTGTCCAGGGTGTGTCCCATGACAGCTGGGAAAGGCTCCAGACACTGGATAAGTGGCTGAAAATGGATGGATGGGTTTCTTAAACCGGGGAGCAAAGACAAAGAGGTAATAGAAATATTCTCCAAAGGCTGAATGACACTAGGTTAATGAAATTCTTCAGATTAGATCACAAAGCAATAGTGTTGGTGGTCGCTCTCACTGGAGACGGTCTCACTTCTCCTACCAAACAGAATAATGCCAGAAATTAAAGTGATCACAGTGCCAAGATATTTTCCACATGGAAAAATGTAACAGTGGAGCAGATGACAGGGTCTGTCACAACCCTGCTTTAGCAAAGTGATCACATGAACAATTAGAGCACTTTCACTGACTTGCATTGTGAGGCAGTTTCTTCACCAAAAAGAAAAAAAAAAATAGAAAAAGCTGAACCATTTGCCTGCTATCAATATCAAGCTAAGTACTGAAATTACCAGCATAGCAAAATAAAAGCCAACAGAAATATGACAACTATGTGAAAATAACAGCATATGAATATGCTTTGTTATGGTTCTAGCTATCATCATATTCCCATTATCACTATGCTATTTTTTTTTTTTTTTTTTGATCAAGCAATAACCAGCAACAGGTTTAACCTTGGCTCTTTATTAAGGTTAAAGTTTCCATTCCTTGTTCATAGTTGCTCTGAGAATTTTCCTAAATCACTCCTAAGACAGAAGCCTTTTACAAATTCTCAGACTGAATTAGGAGCTCTCACCTCGTGAATACCGCTCCTGGCTCTTTACTTGCTGAATGTTCCATTATGTTCAGAGGACTCTTTATTCTGTCTCTTTGATGCTGACCATTTACTGCTTTTAAGAAACTTTTGCTGCTTCATGTGGCTGAAAACAAGGATGATGAGAGGGATGAACTTCAGATTATTGTTGCTTTTCACACATGTTCCTTCAATGTTGGTTTTCAGGAAAATATATATATATGAAATAAAACTGGATCAGATTTACATGCATGACTGTAAGTCAGCTAATAAAAATAAAATGAGAGTATGTAGCATTTTTTCAAGTGATGCAGAGAGATAGAAATAAAAACAGATGTTTAAAAAAAATCAAGGACATAGCTTTTAGCCAGAAACTTTTCCCACTCCATCTCCAGCAACGGTGCCTGGAGGGAGGACTTTTCAGTGAAGGTTCATCAGAACCCAGGACATTTTTCCTTGTCAGAAGAAAGGAGGCCTATTTTTATCTTTCCTTCTTGCTCGATGAACCCAAGGGGAGTTTTAACAGTTCTTCCTTGATCCAGGCAGGATGGTGGGTTTAAAGGGATTTCTGTCCTTTTTCCAGAGGAGCCTAATGCCAACTTCAGGGTATTGGCTCAATGTGTTCGCTAAATACTCATCTCTCACTCTCTCTCCAATTATTTCTTCAAGCTGTCTTTTAGGTTCTTTTTTGTCTTTCTGCAGCTCTTGTATCTCTCTCTATGGTTTCCGTGCACAGGGGTGCAATTTAGTCATCTTTTTTGAAAAGTCCTTGACTTTGGAGAATTAAACAGTCTTTTTAAACCCCCAAACAGCAGACTCTGATTCGTACAGATAGGGACCATATAGCCTCCAGATATGCTGGAAGAAAAGGGACTGATTCATCATCAATGGTATAAAAAGGGTTGTATACAAGTGCTGCAATAGTCAAATACTTTTTCTTTCCTAATACGCCATCTGCTAACAGTGTATTCTGCACTCACCAAGGATTTAATTCACTTTCTCAACTCCCTTCAGTAGTTCTCTATTCCCATTTCTCTCATCCTCATATTTCTATATCTCTCAGGGTTTTCCCTAAGCTCCAGGGTGTATTGTTCTTCTAGACTGGAATCATACTGGAGATTTAGAACTTGGTGGATTAGAGGAGGCAGTGTTGTCCCTGGTGGCTATTCCCTTTTGTAGAGCAGATCCAAAAATAAAGGTCCAAAACCACTCGAGGATAAAGGAAACAATCCATCATATAGTTTGAAAAACTCCACTTGCGGTCAGTTAAAATGGTGAGTACTGTGGGTCATTGCAAGTGTGCATGCCCTCCACAAAAAATTCCAACTACTAAAATTTTCATACACACACACACACACATATATATATATGTGTGTGTGTGCGTGTGTGTGTGTGTGTATGTGTGTGTATGTGCACTTAAGAGGATTTATAGCCATACACTCTGAATCTCGTGAGAATCTGAGCAAAATTCTGTCTTATAAATCAATATGATCTGAGCTACTGGGATTACACTAATAAAAGCTACTTGCTATGATTTCCATTCAGCTACTCTGCAGCATAGTAATTTTTTTAAGTTAAACTAAGAAAACCTCACAAGAACGGCCCATTTTTGTGAGTTCTGCCATATTCGCAGTAGAAAGGTAATACAGCAAATATTTTTATTTTATTTAGTTTATTTTGCATGTAATGCCTGAAACATTTAAGGCAGATCACATTTATAACCACTTTGCATCACATCTTCTTTTAACAGCACTGTAGGAGAACTGAGGACAGTTTATACAGTAAGTGATATGGGATTTGTGCTGCTCAACAGTTCAGGGCTTCCTTTGTTGCGTTTTTCATTTCACAATGTATCAAACATTGCTTGTAGGTGACAAGTCTTGACAGCATTGAGGATAAATTTGCACTTGGACTTTTTTACTGCAGAATTGTGTTGTTGCAATAGATGCAGACTGTGTTTTGTGGCCTGCTTATTCCAGCAAGGCAATGGTTGAATAAACATGCCCGTCCATGAAAAAGAGGTACTCTAGATGGAAGCATTTGTTCCTACAAAACTTGTATATACTGTTCAGCATTAATAGGGCTTAAGAGTGTGTTCAGGTTACACAATGCCAAGCTTGTTTTATTGTCACAGCAAGTTGTTGATTACACGTGGCCAACTTAACCCTTTAACACATAGTGTATCATCGCCAATATGTATTCTAACCCTCCACCACTCTCTACACACCGTGTGAAGTTGCAGAGTGCCCTCTAGTGGACAAACTATGTAACATCAGCATGCCTAATGTGGTTGAAGGGTGTTTCTCCCATCTCTGCTTTACTTCAATTTTCATTTATTGACCATTATAAATACTGAAATATCCTCAAACAGCTAACATCAGCTGACACATCAGCCCAGCCGATAAATCTATCGTCAGATGCTGGCTTTTGAACTGGGTGTTTATAACAGTCTTGTTACTTTTGTTAAAAGTTATTATGGACATTAATTAATTATTCATCCCATGTCACCACAAATCCAAAAGTTTAACACTGGATGCATTTTGGTACTAGAAGTTCACCACAGGAAACGTCAAATAAATTGTAAGTGGACGTGTGGTAGACGCACGTTTTTCAACCTTTGGAAACCACAAAACATCCGCACCATTCTAGACGTATGAGCTTTGCTTGGGCTTATAAAGGAAAACGTCCACCTCCAAAAACAATTCCTCTGTCATCTGACAAAGACAGTCGTATAACATCTCATGCATTGCCCGGTGCATTTAGACAGCAACCTATAACATCCAGTCAGCTTCTTCCAGCTGAAAAAACCCAAACCTCTAGTGCAGGAAGTAGTTCATGTATGTAGGTATGTAACCACAGTATCAGGATGTTTGGTCTGGAAGCGACTTGTTTTCGTATCAGGTTTGAACGTGGTGGAAAAAATGATGACCAAACGAGATAGTCTGGGACTTTTTGTCTTTGGATTTAAACCAAAACACCCATGAAATCAAGGCTTGAACACTTTTCTTAGACCCTTCCTTAGTCTTTGGCTTAAAAGCAAACAATTATACCATTACTATGTTTTTTTTTGTTGTTGTTGTTTGTTTGTTTGTTTGTTTGTTTTAATCCCAAGCTAAAATAATGCAACATCATTTCTTTCCCCACCTCTCCCAGCCCAAGCCTCCCCTTCAGTCCCCTAGCATTTCCAAACACAGTAGTGGCCTAGGTCTTTGAACTGACTACAGGCAAATCTATATGCACGCAGTCAGTGTTGATTTTACTGTTTCTGTACATGAATACTTGTTTGTGCATTTGAATAGAAGTCAGGAAAACATACTCATCTGATTTTTCATTTCAGATGAAAACAATAATGTGATAAAAGCTCCGCAGCCTGATCCTGGTATGTCAGTCCTGTAAAATGCATCAGGAGATTTTGCCACTTTCAAGGTGTCAGCAGCTCGGCTTTCATAGAATATATCGCTGAAAGTGGTGACCTGTCCTGATGCTCTAACAGTCAAACACTGTTATAACAACTTTCTGTTGTTATAACAACACAAAACAGTACAATTACTGTATGTTGACTGCATCTACATTTTTGCTATGAAAAGAATTGTTATTTATATCAGTGTTTGTATTGTTTTAACAAGAAGATGATCTCTGTCTCACTCTCCACACTGCCAATTATGCCTCACTATGGTTGCTGTTGAGTTGTGAAATATTAACTAGAAGGTATCTGCTGCCTGCCAGTAGTGAGTTGTTGTTCTTAATAATATCAAATAATTCATCAGACACCTGTAAACATCTTTGTTTTCAAGGCATGTTCTTCAGTTTATCTTGGACACAGCCAGAAAATCTCAAATAAGCACAGCACAGCTTTGCATATGAGTGCGGCGATTCTCTGGTTATGATTCTGGTATTAGTGGAAAATTTGGATTCATAATTTTGGTTTTGACTCATGAAAATAGGCTTCAGAAGACACACATAAGTCCACTGAGAAAAAGCAGACTAATGGAAAACAAATCCTTAGCTACCACTGAAACATGTACAGGTAGGAATGAAGGTTACGGTGCTACAAGCCTGACTGCTCATCACTGCTTCTGTTACCAGTTGAAGATCCGGCTCCGGCTGCTGGGCTGGGGTCAGCATCCACTTACTGTGGATCCTTCACTACAAAGAACCCATGTTGTGTTAGTTGTATTATGCAGTCGTTTCTGTCCTGGATGCAGTTTGACCTTCGCACACTCGTCCTGTCGTGCAATAAAAATCAAAGTAATGTTCATATCGCCACTCTTCAGAAGTTGTAGCTCAGTGCGAGTGTCATCCACTAAGGAATGGTGTCAGTTTTTAACACAGGGTGGCCTGAGGTTTATCCCCAGTACTGTTACTTGTGTTATTTTCCAGTCTTTTGTTGCACTTTGTTGTTTTAGACCGTATAAGCAAGGGATTCAAATAAAATGGAAATTTTATGTTTTCCCCTTTTTCAAAAAGCAATACTCCGCTTCACTAAGTCACATTAGTTCCAGAGATCATAAAGGATTTTCAGATATAAAATGCTTTAGTAACAATGCAGAAAAAAATAAGCAGCACAGGCTGAAAGTACACAGCAAAAATGATTCTCTCACAAGAGAGACATAAGGAGCCTGAAAAAGGGCTGCTAACTAATCAGCCTTCATAAATCAAATTTATGAATAAGTATTTGGACTTACATTGTTTCACATAGATATAAATATATAGTCATGACATATATCACCATACTTTTATTTAACGCAATCAACAATCACCTTACATATGATTTATCATCATTTAATATTTTTTTAATTTAGGATTTCTGCTAAATACCCCAGGCTCTTTTCAAGTCTGCTTGGCTGCAAATATTTAAACAGTTACACACATCGCACCTCGAGGCTGCTTAGAGAAACCAGAGTCGTCTCCTGTCTCCTGCAACTAAGCAGCTTTTCTGTAGCAGTCAGGGATTAAGCACCTTGCTTAAGGCCATTTCGACATATGATTTCTTTGGTTATTACTCAGTGAGCGGGGAGCGCATTAGTCATTTACTTTACTGACTGGTCTGAGAATTTGAACTGGCAACCTTCCAGTCTCCTGCTAATTCCTCAAGGCTGTTGCTACTGAACAGTACACACACTGGACAAGAGAGCTGTAATGTAGGGTGTAAAAACTCGATGTTAGCCACAGTTTTGGTACCAGATGTTGGACCAGCGCTGGTGGTCTGTCGGTTGAGCAGTAAGACCACCCAACACTGAAGTCACAATGTGAGTAGCCTGATATCAGACAGAATTGTCAGCTACAATTCATTTCCATCTCCACCCTGAAATTGCTTTCACTCTAACTAGGATTTGATTTTCTCTCACCAATGTGCCTGAATCTAATGTCATTTTAGATGACATTAGATTCTGATGTGCAGTCGTGTCATTATGTTTAGTGCGGTTTAAGAGGGAAGCAGGATGAAGAAAAAACAGCTCACGTACCTCTGTTTGTAGTTCAGTAGTCCTCCCTCGGGGATGCTGAGAAAAGCGAGCACTGGCCGTTTCAAATGTCGCACTAGCAACACACATTTTGACAACATTTTGATGTGGTCCACACTGCCAGTTTTCTAATTGTTTGTGCTCCTAATTTGCTCAGTGGAGTTTTAAAAACCAAATTGCTGTTTCATTTTACAATGCCAGATCAATTCATCAACTAGTTGGAGCCAAACCAACAGGAGCCGGGCAACTGTTGCACTGAAGTGGCTCATTGGTGGAGTAAAATGCATGGATCCTTTCAGCAGAAATACATTAAACTACCACTGATCAATATGAAACAATGTACTGGTAGAAGAACGGAATGAAACTTTTATTGTAAGTTACTTCCCAACTCTGTGTAATACCATCATGTCACAATTTCAATTCCTCCTATTTTTATTTATCCTGAACCCGGTAACACCTCCAGTTCCTAGGGAAAAATGTGTACTGTCAGTCGCTGGATGAAATCGGTCACAAAGAGAGTGCTGCACCAAATACCTCCTTGTGATTGTGTTGGTCGCCCCGTCACCCATTATGTGCTTGATAGACAGTGACATATCTGCAAACATTTAGCATTTAGTCTCTGGCCTCCAACCTGAAACTTGGAAAAGTGTGGCGCAAACCAGAAACGGACAGGAGGAAGGAGGTTTTCAGTACAGCACCTTATACTTCTTTGCAACCAGTTTCACAGTAGAAACCGACAGCAACCTCCAGCATCCGGCTGCAGAATACACACTTTTTCCTATTGGGAGGCCAGTGAATTCCTGTTCTTTGCCAGGGGTTCACTGGCCTGTCTCTAGGTTTGTGAATGGGGCTTAAAGAATTTCACGGCAACTGCCAGCAACCACTCACAACCATTCTGGGAGGACGCACTTTTCTCTCATCACTGATGGTTGCCAGATGGTTGGCAACAGGTTTCTAGGCCCGTGTGACAGAGGCCCAAGTAAAGCAAATGGTAAGATAAATTAAAGTATTAATGGAATTAAAATTTTGGCATGATGATTCTACACACATACCCATAATGAAAGTCTCAAACCCCTTGTCTACCAGTACACTGACAATGATTAAAACTACACTGCTCAAAAAAATAAAGGGAACACTCAAATAACACATCCTAGATCTGAATGAATGAAATATTCTCATTGAATGCTTTGTTCTGTACAAAGTTGAATGTGCTGACAACAAAATCACACAAAAATCATCAATGGAAATCAAATTTTTTAACCAATGGAGGCCTGGATTCGGAGTCATACACAAAATTAAAGTGGAAAAACACACTACAGGCTCATCCAACTTTGATGTAATGTCCTTCAAACAAGTAAAAATGAGGCTCAGTATTGTGTGTGGCCTCCACATGCCTGTATGACCTCCCTACAATGCCTGGGCATGCTCCTGATGAGGTGGCGGATGGTCTCCTGAGGGATCTCCTCCCAGACCTGGACTAAAGCATCCGCCAACTCCTGGATAGTCTGTGGCGCAACGTGACGTTGGTGGATGGAGCGAGACATGATGTCCCAGATGTGCTCAATCGGATTCAGGTCTGGGGAACGGGCGGGCCAGTCCATAGCTTCAATGCCTTCATCTTGCAGGAACTGCTGACACACTCCAGCCACATGAGGTCTAGCATTGTCCTGCATTAGGAGGAACCCAGGGCCAACCGCACCAGCATATGGTCTCACAACCAGGATCTCATCTCGGTACCTAATGGCAGTCATGCTACCTCTGGCGAGCACATGGAGGGCTGTGCGGCCCTCCAAAGAAATGCCACCCCACAACATTACTGACCCACTGCCAAACCGGTCATGCTGAAGGATGTTGCAGGCAGCAGATCGCTCTCCACGGCGTCTCCAGACTCTGTCACGTCTGTCACATGTGCTCAGTGTGAACCTGCTTTCATCTAGGAAGAGCACAGGGCGCCAGTGGCGAATTTGCCAATCCTGGTGTTCTCTGGCAAATGCCAAGCGTCCTGCACGGTGTTGGGCTGTGAGCACAACCCCCATCTGTGGACGTCGGGCCCTCATACCATCCTCATGGAGTTGGTTTATAATCGTTTTTGCTGGCGGTCATTTTGCAGGCCTCTGGCAGTACTCCTCCTGTTCCTCCTTGCACAAAGGGGGAGGTAGCAGTCCTGCTGCTGGGTTGTTGCCCTCCTACGGCCTCCTCCACATCTCCTGGTGTACTGGCCTGTCTCCTGGTAGCGCCTCCAGCCTCTGGACACTACGTTGACAGACACAGCAAACCTTCTTGCCACAGCTCGCACTGGTGTGCCATCCTGGATGAGCTACACTACCTGAGCCACTTGTGTGGGTTGTAGAGTCCGTCTCATGCTACCACGAGTGTGAAAGCACCACCAACATTCAAAAGTGACCAAAACATCAGCCAGAAAGCATAGGTACTGAGAAGTGGTCTGTGGGCCTGCAGAACCACTCCTTTATTGAGTGTGTCTTGCTGATTGCCAATAAATTCCACCTGTTGTCTATTCCATTTGCACAACAGCATGAGAAATTGATTGCCAATCAGTGTTGCTTCCTAAGTGGACAGTTTGATTTCACAGAAGTTTGATTTACTTGGAGTTACACTGTGTTGTTTAAGTGTTCCCTTTATTTTTTTGAACAGTGTAGTTTGATGCGTTTCTGCTATAAAAAAAAAACTGGCACTGGCACGACACCTCAAAACTGCCAGGTCCATCAGGGGCTATGGGAGGTGCTACTATGCACCTACATACTACTACATTTTGTATCTAATAGTAACACTACATTAATGTAGTTTGTGTCATGAAACGGCAGGAATAGCACTGCAGTATAGGTCTGAACTTAAATGTATCTGTTATTTTTGGATCACACAGGAAAAATACACTAAATATACACAGGGCTGGACAGGCGCCAGAGATACACTAACTAGGAATCTAGATGGAATCTTGGAAACAACATGGGAAAACACGGAGGAAGGGAACACACAGTGTGAGGGAGCCAAAGACAAGGACACGACAAAGAACAGGAGGAGGACACAGACGATATAGACACACTTCAGGTAATCAGGAAGAGTGGAGACTGCAGGGGAGAACAGGTGAACTGAATCTAATGAGACAAGTGAAGCAAAAATGAATACAAAGCACACAATACAAGGAACTGGCAAACTAAACAGGAAGTAGACAGGATTCTGGCCCAAACATGAATATGGTTACTACTATTGATTATTTTAGTAATCGAGTATTCTATTGATTAATTGAGTAATCGGATAAGAAATACTTTTGTGTTATTCACAGTTCTTCATAGTTTAACTTCCATAATTTACTGCAGATTTTTCGCTTTGTGAAACAAACAGTGGTGGATGGAACAGCTACAAAGTTCTCTTTTCTTCACATTAACACTTTTTGATCAGGTGGTTGATAAAGGACCTCCAGCTGTTTCTCAGTAAAGGCTATAATGGTGGTTACAGGAAAAAGCACTGCTGCTTTGGATGCTAGAAAGACATTTCCTTTCGGTCCACCTGAGCTCACCTTCTCAATAAGGGCTCCACCTCTTTGCGTGTGCAGACAGACTGCACGTAAAGCAGCTGCTGCTGTTGTGTTATTGGTGTTTTTGTTGAAAAACTGGGGGCTGCATGAGCTTAATGTTGTAATGCTTTGTATTCACAAGTGCCTCCTGAATATGTTTCTATTGCAGGTCTATTATTAGTTGCTAATCAGGGATTAAAGCATTAATAATATTATGACGCAGCCCGGGTGACCCGGGGGTTTCCCCCTCTTTACTGATTGATCGCTAATGCTAGTAGTGGCGCCTGCTAGCAAACTGTGGTGATAGCAATCTGTTCCTGCAGCTAACAGTTGAAATTCTCAGCACATCACACACGTAGAGAGCAGTGGAGTTGTGGAAAAACGTGTCAGAGATGATCCCCTCTGTGTTAAAGGGTTGTTTTTTTTCCAAATGACAGAAATCTGTCGCAGGGACTGAGAACTTTAATGCTGCTAATGCAGGTGAAACGCTCCACTCATACAATAACACCTGAGTGCTGCAGAGTTCAAACAAAGCATCGAAGCAACAAATTTGTGTTGATTTTTATATAATCAAATTACTCAAGTTTTTCGAGGAATCGTTGCAGCCCTACACATGAATGAATCACAGACCAGAGCTAAGACATATGACCTTGACACAGAGACACAAAACACAAAGACAAGGCAAACAGAAAGGGAACAAAAATAACCTAACAAGGACCCAAGAGCTAGATAAACTCAGAAACACAAAGAAATAACAACATACTGAAAGGCAGAACTTGAAAATAAATCACTTCTTCCATCCAAAGAATAAATCATGAACCACAAATCCCCAAACAAGACCCACACACCATAACAGCTTGATTCTTAAACAGGCATCAAGGCTGAACTGGCTCTGCAACTTTTCACTTCATTTGAAAAGAACCACTGGCAACCGTTCAGGGAGCACACATTTTTCCCTCGCTACCGGCGGTTGCCAGATGGTCACCGACAGGTGTCTGTGCCTGTGCAACTAAGGCCTTAACAAACACTGCAGACTCACGCAGCCACAACCTTAGCTGTGGATTCTTGTTTATACATACTGCGACAGAATGTATCTGCTGAGACTATTTGATGTCTAAGAAGATTTTTTTAAAAATGGTCCATTTATGATACTCATCTTTAATACATGAAGAAACATATGTTTCACACATTAAAATGCGTTTTTCATGTTCGGTTTATGCGTCTCTTTTTATGTGCAGTAAATACAGCTCGGGCACATTTCTCTTAAAGCATATATTCCAGAAAACCACACAAACACTCTCAGACACCATTGCACACTGAGACGTGTACACAAATATGCAAACAAACACAGGCAAAAACCAACTTGAGGTGGCACGCACTGCACCACAGGAAATGCAAACACTGTACGCAGGGGACAGTGTCGTTCAAAATGGCATAAAGGAAACATGAATTCAAAGTGAACAAAGCTGCACCTCTGAAGATTCAAGCTACTCTACAGACATCACCACACCCATGCTTCCCGCTGATGCATGCCCACAGCACACAAGAAAATAACCAGTAGCAGGCAGCTGAAAATTTGGTTTGTAGCAGCATGGGAATGAGTAATGCGTGTTGAAGGCTGTCTTTGGAAGCCCTTGGAAGGATGGATGTGTGGCAGCTGGAGGCCTGGTGATCTGTCTTCCACTGTTGAAATTTATAAATACCTGAGATGTGACAAGGAGGACAGCTACTGGATGCAGACAGTGGCCACGTATGACAGAACACGCATCTGAACTCAGCACAGAAAGAATACACCTGTGCTCACACATGCAAAAAAAAAACCCAAAAAAACCCAACAAAATAAATTTAAAATCATACGAAAACACCTGCGCTCAAAGCCAGAGAGGAACACACTCCACTCGGGGACTATTTTTATTTTAAGACCGCATGCTTTGAGCCAATTTTTCAGACGAGATAAGGTTCAGTCATTCCAAATTGACTGATCAATCTTCATAACTGCCCTTGGTACAAAAACAAATGTTCCCCACCCTCCTCTTCACCGGGCAGCTTTTAAATGACTTTTTTTTTTTTATTCTCCACACGTTGCATTCAAAAATTACACATCCACATTTATTCGTTTATTTTCAAATACTATTTTGGGTCAGAACAGTCAAAGTCAAAGTGGTCTTTTCAAATGATGCAAATGTGAATGTATCAGCTATCTAAACTAATGATGTGACTCACATTAAGAGAAATAATTACGTGTCCCCCCTCCCCTTTCTTTTTGCTCTCAATGTGTCAAAACAGTGGCCTAGTAGTCTCATCAGTGTCATTGTCAATGTCAGTGTGATGGAAGTTGTCCTTTAGAATTTAAGTGTGCGAGTATGAGGAGGTTAGAAGAGGGTAAGGGTGCTAAAATAAGCCTCGAAACATTTTTTTTTTCATGTCAGCCACTGGCTAAATTTTGCTCCCAAATATCCAGGATGTTATTGAGCTGCTCTCAGGCTCCAGCTATGCAGCAGGCAATCAACATAATTGGCAGAAACACAGGGGATTGACAGGTTTAGTGGTCGGATGAATGCTTTCAAAGTAAGTGAAAAGTGCAATGAAATTTATGGGGATCCATATAGCGCTTGGTCATCAGTTATTTAAAAACAAATTATTGGTAATAAAATTGAATAGAAAACTAAAACTGGCCAGAATTTACAGAAGTTAATGACAGCACAGACTGCATCCTTAACACACACCTCTGTTTCGTCCATTTGATTGTGCTTCTGCTTCCTCTTTGCAATATTTCCACTGAAAGCTCTTTAAATTCAAGTCACCATGCCAACTCTGCTTGTGCTGTTGTGTATGTGTTTATTCCTGTGTCCCTCAACTGACCCCATACTTTAGCTGAAAAAAAAAAAAAAGTTTAACAGGAAATTAAAGAAAAGGTCTTAGCGCGCTGCCTCAACAACAAATTATCTTTTCATGCAATTAGCTTTGAAATGTGGAATACAGAAAGGTCAAGCTTTAGGTTATCCACCTGGAGGAAAGAAGTTGTTTTGAAGGCAGAAGATTAGAATGCATACCACAAAATGCAAGCAAACATACTAAGAGGCAAAGTTATTATTGCTTTACACCAGCATCCCCCCAATCTCCTTCTGTTTTGGGCTGATCTGTTTACTAAAGAGGCACAGTGGCAATGTTTAGTGATGAAAAGGCATCAACATAGTTATTGTTTTTTAGCTGGACTTGTTGCATAGGAGTAATTAAACTATTTATATAACAAGTTTTATGAAAACTTGTGGCAGGCAATAAATACCTCCCCCAGAAAAAAAAAAACTAATTTCTGCTTGACATGTTCATCATAATTGCTGCTAGGTAAAACTTTCAAAAAACAAGCAAACAAAAAAACCCGCAAGACTCAGGTACTAATCAATACTAAAATTACTATTGTATTAGGTACTCATTTGCAACAGTATCGATACCAGGTGACTTGCCTACTCCAGTCTTCACACAGTCCCTCCCTTCAATATCAGCTGACCACGTGAGCAGTAGTTCATATTCATGACACTGAACAACATTTTAGTAGGAAATTCGAGCAGTTCTGTTTCAGCAGCACTGAAATATTTAACAGTTACCATATATGTTGCCGTGGCTGTCGCACATATTAACACAGTTTAACTATTACCATTTACTCGACAGCCCAATTAGCCAGCTGTTATCATTAAGGTATTATCAGTCCTGCCCATCTGTAACATTAATAGGTAGTCAACAGGATAACACAATTATATGTGTCGAAAAAATTTTATGTTTTGCTTAAAGTTCCAGGTTGAAGCTGAGAGAAGTTTACCAGCAACTACGGTGCCAAGATACCAGTACCACAGACAACCAAATAATATTGTCTTTTTATTGTTTTGCTATGTTTTTGTTTTGTTATTTTTTGCTTTCATTAAGAGAATGTTAAAACATTTGTCATATAGTGTTGTCTAGAACCTGATATAATACAGATATTTTTAAGACCAATACTAGGTATAGCGGCAATCTTCAAACCGCTATTGCCGCTTCGGCAGGATGTAGTTTCCGACTCGTGCTCTTAGGAGGCAGCTTGCAATGCCCTTCCGTTATCAAAAATGAGATGGATGTAAAAGGCAAAAAGAGTTATTTATTCCACACAGACCAGGTAACTTTACAATACGATGTATCCTGTTGGAGGCCTGGTTACCTATTAATGTCATCACTTTATGCAAACCAAACTAAACTGCTGGCAATGGTCAGAAAACTGTTGCTCCACATCCTGCTTACTAGCTAAACTCCCAATCTGCCGGGGTTAGCCCCTCTACACACTCCCCTTCATGACAAAACCCACATTTTATGACAACAGAACAGATTCATAATAGCAGGATAAACCAATGGAGCATAATATCTTAAATTAAATAAATGATCAAAGTGCTACAAATGAAACATTAGAACAAAATACTTAAATGTGGCTTGATATATATATATATATATATATACAAGCATATTGCATATACAAGCATATAAATACAAGCATATTGGCCTGAATTCTCTATAGCTCTAATGCTAGGTATTTTACAATCACCGCATCATTGGCCAGCGATGTTCTCCGAGCTCACCTCCTTGGAGCCTCATGTACTGTGTTAAAGCAGTCTGCCAAAAAGCAGGTTTCTGACTAGATGAATGTGGGCATTTTACATTATTCTTTGCTATGATGCATGGTGACTCCCCCTGAACAGCCTCATTTTTAATTTTTTGCCCTCCCCTCCTTTTCACATTCCTTTGACTTTTCTTTGGAAAAAACTTGGGTTTTAGTGAGAAATCAGAACATTCTTCGTGTTATTTTTGTTGATGAGTGGTTGATTAATTAATGTTTAATCAATGGTTAAACATACATGACAGCTTTCTATTTTTCCATACTTCTGCCTCTCTTTCCTGAAAATTTAATTCAAATATCCTTAAAATCAAAGGAAAAAATATGAACTATGTTAAAAGTTTTTCATAGATCATCATAGATATATCAGCAGGTTTTTTTTCTTTCAGACACACAAAACATAAAATGATTTGTCTTACGTTTGTTATGTCTAGCTCTTTATGAGTCCTTACCAACATAATATGGCAATACATTTCAAAATTAATCTTGTTTCTTTTTTTTAGTCATAAGTTGTGGGTTACTCGTTTACTCTGCCACACGTTACCAACAGGGAAGTTGCAGACTTCCCTCTGGTGGGCAAACTATGCAACATTAAAAATTATAGCATGGTCCCATCTTTTTTTACTTAAATTTTCAGCTATTATAAATGCCGATATGTCATATCGGCAAATAGCTAATATCGGCCGTGCCAAAATATCTATCATCCTCAAGTGGAAGGTGGAGGAGCGCAAGGTGTCTAAAATCCATGAGCTCTGTGATGTCGTCATGGAGAAGTGGAAGAGGATTCGAGTAGCAACCTGTGCACCTCTGGTGAATTCCATGCCCAAGAGGGTTAAGCCAGTGCCAGATAATGGTGGTAGTCACACAAAATATTGACACTATGGGCACAGTATGGACATGTTTCTAGGCTCACTTGTGTTGCCAGCAATTTGGACATTAATGGCAGCCACAGTATCTCAAAAAAGTGATATACTGTAGCTGTTAATGTGACTCGGAGTGTGCTAAGTTGATGCTATTCACATGTCACTGGAAGAAATTTGGAATTGTGCAATTTCCCTATTTGTTGCTCACTGTTGGCTTTGTCAAATCTGACTTTAATAATAATACCTGCAGCGGTGCACAGTACAGGAAGAAAACCAGTGTGCGATGTCCACTTTCGTGCACATTTGGCACAGCAGCAGTAACTTTATTAAGACCAGATCACTGTGGCTCTGATGGTAAATAATGTTCCATGGTCTTCTACACATCCAACAGATTTCAGCATTTGCTTTTAATTAAGCAGCCCTTCTCTGAATAAATCCTGAGTTCTCACACACAGCTCCCACCACTGCCATGTCTACATGCAGTACCCGAGTCTGAAATATATTGATTCTTTCATTGCCTCTGCTTGGTCTGAATTGCAGTGCTGTTTCAGAAGGGAAACACATGTGTAAAACTTGCACTAAACCTGCATCATGTTCGTCAGATTCTCTGTATGCAAGCTTTTGTTATTAGATTGTGACTCACTCCCACAGCAGTTCTGCATATTTGTGACTGCTTTTGCTAAACTGTGTTGGAGATTAATGAGGTTAATCAGCTGTGTCTGCATTTACAGTATAAATTGAAGCATTCTTAGCACATTACCTGCAGAACTCTCCCCTTTCATCTGCACTGCTTTGCAATTGTGGCCTCGTGGTAATTTGCCCTGCTTAGGCAAATTACTGTTCTGGAGAAAATTGCAAAGATTTGCAAGTTTCTCCACATTTCAAATCCATCTTTGAACCTGCTATCAATTCGAAGAATGTGTTCCACACAGGATCCTGTGCTGTGCTCAAATATCCAGCCAGGATCACACCACCAGCCCAGCTCCGCTTTTAATATTTTGGAGCTACACAACACTGTGTTATTAGTTTTGTGCTGCAACATCCTGGAGTTGTGAATCAAGGCAAAGAACATTGGGTCTTTTGTCTGCAACAACCTGCCAGAGCTGCAGGTCTTGTATCAAACCTGTTTAAAAATGGTTTGGCTTATTCACCCAGTCCCCTCCACCATTTTGCTGGCTTGTAAGTGATCTTTCTCCTCCCTTTCCAAATCTCTCCATATCACACAGTCCCCTGCAGTTTATTTTCCATTCCAGCTTGGTAGGTGGTCTGTTCTGTCCATTATCATTTTCTTCAGCTTCTTTATGGACAGACTTGGCTTCTTAAATTGCCTGAGTTACCCTATTTTCTTTTGAGGAAGCATTAAATAAGTTTTTTTTTTTTTTAATCCAGAGTTTAAGAGCATCTAAAGTGAAGAAATAATAATATATCCTACCAGTGCTGGCATGAGTCCATAACCTCAAAGAAAGGTTGAAGAACCTCTTCAGACTCCTTAGGCAACACTACTAAAACAATCAGGAAAATTGGCCGCCAGCTTTTTATGCACCTCTGACCACCAGAAACAACTGTGTTGTGCAGTAAATTATAGTAATAACAATGGGAAACGTGCAGTATTCTAGATTTACAGTACACTCTGGTAAAATGCTAAATGACTATAATTTGATATATCTGAGGCTGTTTCCTGAGGTTATTTTGAGTGCTTCCATTATTATCTATTTTACTCCCTCCCTATCATCCATCAGCACTATTCAGACAAATCTGTGCCGTTACTGATTTCTGCATTTTATTCTTATGTCGCTTTTTTAATCTTCATTTGCAGACACTTGTATAGAAATCATAGATGCTCAACTACTCTGTAATTTTATCTCTGGCACGTGCACATGTCTGTCTGTAGCAGCAGTTAACCTATTTTTTTTTTAGTTTAAAACTCTCAGCTTTCTAACCACTCAGGCTGTGCTACAACAGCACTTTAATTAAACTTGGCTACTAAATTGCTTTCTGTCTCCCTAGCCATGTGTTCTTGTTACCTCTTGAATACTCTCCAATTTTTAATATGAGGCTTTGGTTACTCCCAAAGTATCAGATGCTGACTCTTCAAATGAATGCTCCTTTTTCCAAGTTCTGCATAGCTCACATAATACACAGTGGAATCGATATGTATGTCTCCATCCAAAATAAATACAGTAAATGCAGGATCTGTCATCACTCTATACAGTAATTAATGTTTCTAAAACTTCTTGTAACCAATTTGTCTACTTTAACCTGTCTCATAAAGCATCCATCTCTGGTGTGTAAACAGTGGGCAGTATAAGCCCCAAAATTATATCACAATATTTCATGAAAATTTGATCATAATACTTATAATGATATAGAAAAAAACAGGCATTTATTAATGCAAATATTCTAATGAGCTATTGTCATTGAGGGCATACTATTTAATTCAAAATGTGAATCTACTGCCACAAGGTGCCAGCAGCGGCAGCATTAGAGCAATACTAGTGTGGCACAGCATTTCATAAAGAGATGCAGAACAAATTTTAAAAAATTAGTGTAGGTAGCATTTTCTCTAGAAATTTTAAGTAAATCATGAATCATGAAGTTTACATACACCCATCATGGGCACGAATGTCATGGTAATCTGGGGCTTTTAATGAGTTCTTTGGACTCTTCTTTTCAGGGTGGAATGACTGCATAGCATACATCTTTAATGGTGTTAAAAAGAAAGCATTGGTTGGACAACTTGGAATTTATTTTGGATTTTCTATAATATACACAGGTTAAAAAGTATAAATATACAAATTTAAATATATACATACACCACATCACTAATATTTGGTTAAATACCTCTTTGCAAGTTGCATCTTTACGAGATCCTTTTGGTAGCCATCAACAAGCTGATAATATCTCCTTCTTGTGCCTTTGTAGCCTGGTTGTACTCAATGGTGTGTGTTTTGCCTCAAGTGGTGAAATAAGTTCCTCAAGCTTTCTACCTTATTTTACAAAGTACTGTGCTTTGTTGGAGTTTGTTGAAGGAGCTTCCTTCAGAGGTACTAAATCATCATCAGAGGCCGCTGCTCTCACTCTCAGACATGTTTGGGTTTGTGTTGTTGTGCATGCAAATGCATGGCATTGCCAATTTTTCGATATCGCTGACGCTTTTTATCATGTAAAAATTCATACTGTAGTGCAGTAAAGAGTTAAATCTAAATAGTAAAAGAAAAAAAATGTGCCAGTTTGTTTTGATTCGCATGATGTGCTGAGTGTTTCTTCTTCACTCAGCTATTTTCACTCTGTTTATACATCACTCCGCATCTAATTATTAGTTATTATTAATCTCTGGCTCTTTTCAAGTCCAACCACACAAGAAAGACCCACCACCACCACCTCAGCCATATAATAAATAATAATTGGTGAAACTAGATCTCACATGGGGCTGTGGCTATAGGTCTGGTTAGGTGAGACTACATTGAGCTTGATTTTTGATCTCCAAATCTAATCAGTTCATCCTTGAGTCAAAGTGAATGCTTATGCCCAATTCAAATACATTTCCTCATTCTTCCCTGAGACGTTGTTTTCACAGGAAGGGATGGAAACTTGGACAAAGCAAAAACAAAATGCATGAGGCCATAGTAATAGTCAGAAAGCCTGGCTCATAGCAGTGCTTACCCAAGTGACTAAAATGCTTGCTTTTTAGGAGTCAGGTCTTTCATTTTTCTTCTATATTTGTCTCTGTAGTTGCAAAGTGCACAGATCCACCCCCTTAATATCAATAAAACACACACTAACACCTGCAGGCATGTTATTTGCATACAGACAGGAGCATCAAATCTAGGATAAACCTTGAGATGTAAACCTGTAAGATGCTAACAGAATCATGGTAATCTCTTGGTTTCAAGGTCCTTCATCTAAATCACCTGAGGCACGCAGACACAACAGGGGTACACGTGCATTGTTTCAGGGTGAGAAGACATCTGCAATGTCTGCACACAGGCCCCTGTGTACTAAATATTTAATTGACAATAAACAGTGGTCTGAGTGATGTGAGGCTGAGTCAGAGGAAGAAGATGGGCGAAATAGGGTGAAGAGAAAAGAGAGGAAGGTAAAGGGGAAGGAGAGAGGTCAAGGAATAGAAAGAGATGCACTGTAGACAAAGAGCAGCTCAACTGAAGGAGATGAACTCTTCTCCTCATGTTGCTACAATAATAGAGGATTAGGGGTCAACACATGCTCGAAGTGAGAACACTTCTTTAATTTTACACATTAGGGTCTGGCCTTGTTTGTAATGAGCATCTATAACTCAGAGCACTTGTAGTACTAAAGAGGGGGTGGACATTACAGTGCTGAAAATGAAGCCCGACCACTCACTCCTCGTTGGGCAATTTAATTTGCGCAATCAGATCAAGAATTACTGAAAACGACTTCAGTTGCTCCACAACCCCTCTCCACATATTAAGGAACATGACTCTGCAAAGCTCCAGAGGAGTCCCCTTCCCCAATAATTACCTTATTCAAGTTTTCTTTTAATTTATTTGTGTGTGTGTGTGTGTGTGTGTGTGTGTGTGTGTGTGTGTGTGTGTGTGTGTGTGTGTGTGTGTACCTTCATTTACTCAAAAAACTGCCAAGAGATCACAGCTCCTCAGAGACCAAATGGCTCTGAGATGTGGGTTTCCTGTCATCATTCTCAATCCCCTCTCACTTAGCAGTACATACAGTAGGACTCATGAATAAAATACAAGAACCAACAGGAATAATAACACAAGAGCCACAACTTATTAGAATAACCTTCACATTCATCTGTGGCTCAGAGTCGTCCTCTTAAGACTGGCTCCAATTAAAGTTTAAATGAGTTCTTTCTGAAATAACCTCTTAGAAAACAGCCTGGGGAAAGAAACAAAAACCGGTGAAAAACACCTAACATGACAGATTAATATTTACTATGTGTCAAAGGAATGTACACTAAATGGTGTGAGAACATAACCGGCTTGAGTGTGTGCAAATTTGCTATGCCCTGGAGTTACTGGTGCACAATGATGGATGTGGCGACTGTATTTCCATAGACCTGTTTTGAAACCGTCATTATAAATCCTTTTCTGCTCCCTAAAGGTTTCTGTTCATGCTAGGGGTGTGCAATATGTATCGTCTATAATAATATTTTAATTGCCGTGTTAACGATGTGTGAGCCGACGACATCAAGTATGCTACTGACTGGGAAAAAAACAAACATCAAAACACCTCACCTTCACGCGCACTCCTCATGCTTTAGTATAGGCTGCTGCACGTGCGCATTGAGAGTGCCCATACTGTGTGCTACCATAGCTGCCTAAACAACACACCTAAAGCTGGAAATGAGTGATCACACTGTGCCAGGGAAGAAGTTCAGACATCGCCAGCCTCACAGTCTGCCGGTTTAGATTTAATTCCTAGGTGAGCATCATTTTCATTTGCGTGGAGGTGGTTTGGATTTAGTGAAAAGTCTCACACTGCTCAAAAGACAGCAGTTTCCAGACTTTGTAAGAAAGTGGTTACCATTAAAGATAGCTCGACAACTAACCTGTTCCATCATCTCCGAACAAACCACCACACAGAGTATGAGAAATATAAAAAGTTTCGGAACCCGCAGTCCAAGACAAACCTAAATCAGCTAGAGTGTCTGGCAAAACACAGATGTCCGTCCCTACTTTTTAATTACATCATAGACATTACGGCTCACGACACATCACAGTACACACAGGGCCTCGGGGAGCAGGTGTATCACACAGTGGTTAGTGGGTGGAGCTGCTGAGGTGGCCCCACTTGTCTCTTTGGGGCTGGGTCGGCTGCTTCCCCGGGTTGTCGCTGTCTCTGTGCTGATAACCACTCGTCCACACGTTGTGTCCGTGTAAGGTCTGTGGGGGGGGGCCTGCGGGGGGGTTGTGTGGCTCTCGGGCACCTGGGGCCTCGGGGCCGTGTTCTCGGCTTCTGCTGGACGGGCCAGCCTCCAGAGTGGGCTGCTCATTGCCTCTAGCTCTCTGGGGCTCTTGCCCTTTGGCCATGGGAGCTCCGTCTAGGGTCTCCCTCCTTCCTCCTCTAGGGTGTGCATGCAGATGTCTTTGAGATATGTGTGGCTGCACATCATTTCCTGTTTACCTCTAGATCCCAGTGGCATGGTCATGGCTTCTCACCCTTGTGTGTCTGTATACGTGTGTGTATTGATAGGTTCAGACATCATTCAAATATTAACATAGGATATGAGGAACAAATGCACATACACAGCTTGCCAGGTATTCGCCGCTAGCGAGGAGGCAACCATCCTATCAGAGCACCGAGACAGAAAAAGTTTGCTGTGTCTGTCAGCGTAGTGTCCAGAGGTTGGAGGCGCATCCAGGATGGCACATCAATGCGAGCTGTGGCAAGAAGGTTTGCTGTGTCTGTCAGCGTAGTGTCCAGAGGCTGGAGGCGCTACCAGGAGACAGGCCGGTACACCAGGAGGCTGTGGGAGGGCAACAACCCAGCAGCAGGACCGCTACCTCCGCCTCTGTGCAAGGAGGAACAGGAGGAGCACTGCCAGAGCCCTGCAAAATGACCTCCAGAAGGCCACAAATGTGCATGTGTCTGCACAAACAGTTAGAAACCGACTCCACGAGGATGGTATGAGGGCCCGACGTCCACAGGTGGGGGTTGTGCTCACGGCCCAACACCATGCAGGAGGCTTGGCATTTGCCTGAGAACACCAGGATTGGCAAATTCGCCACTGGCGCCCTGTGCTCTTCACAGATGAAGGCAGGTTCACACTGAGCACATGTGACAGACGTGACAGAGTCTGGAGACGCCGTGGAGAGCGATCTGCTGCCTGCAACATCCTTCAGCATGACCGGTTTGGCAGTGGGTCAGTAATGGTGTGGGGTGGCATTTCTTTGGAGGGCCGCACAGCCCTCCATGTGCTCGCCAGAGGTAGCATGACTGCCATTAGGTACCGAGATGAGATCCTGGTTGTGAGACCATATGCTGGTGCGGTTGGCCCTGGGTTCCTCCTAATGCAGGACAATGCTAGACCTCATGTGGCTGGAGTGTGTCAGCAGTTCCTGCAAGATGAAGGCATTGAAGCTATGGACTGACCCGCCCGTTCCCCAGACCTGAATCCGATTGAGCACATCTGGGACATCATGTCTCGCTCCATCCACCAACGTCACGTTGCAACACAGACTGTCCAGGAGTTGGCGGATGCTTTAGTCCAGGTCTGGGAGGAGATCCCTCAGGAGACCATCCGCCACCTCATCAGGAGCATGCCCAGGCGTTGTAGGGAGGTCATACAGGCACGTGGAGGCCACACACAATACTGAGCCTCATTTTTACTTGTTTTAAGGACATTACATCAAAGTTGGATCAGCCTGTAGTGTGTTTTTCCACTTTAATTTTGTGTGTGACTTCAAATCCAGGCCTCCATTGGTTAATAAGTTTGATTTCCATTGATGACTTTTGTGTGATTTTGTAGTCAGCACATTCAACTTTGTACAGAACAAAGCATTCAATGAGAATATTTCATTCATTCAGATCTAGGATGTGTTATTTGAGTGTTCCCTTTATTTTTTTGAGCAGTGTATATAAACAGGCATGCTAAAATGACTATTTAGAGCAGAAAGCACACTGGTTAATTGACTCCATGCAGTTTTGCTGTTAAGTTTCGAGACAGAATTTCCTGAGTTAGGACAGTGGTTCATAAGAAATACATGAAAGGATGTGTTTTGTTTTTTCATGACTTCTTAATGCAATGCAACTTTTTCCTTGCTGTTGTCATTTCTTAACTTGCTTCTATGGAAATAATCCAGAGCAAAATCCTCAGTCCTCAGTCTTTGTCAGAATGCATTTGGAAGTTTATCTGAAGTTAATGAGGCTTCAGCTGCCTGAGGTGGTAAAGTTTAAGTCTTTATCTTTTAAAGCACAAAGTTCCCTCCTCCTGTTACTGCACTCTTACTGCAACTCTGGACATAAGTACTGTTTGAGGAAAAGAATAATTTTGTTTTAAAATGGTTGGAACATTGGTAGATAGCCACTTGATGTGATTGATTCAGATACCCAAAGCCTCATTTAATTCAGATAAATCTGGAAAGTAGTTTTACACAATAGTACTGTGATTTTTTTTTTTTAACTGTATCACTTCCAACTGAAAGAACATTACGAAGAAAATCTTTAATGACCAGTATGAAACAAAAGAATGATTACACCGAGAAAAAACTGTTGCTTTAGTTAACTAAAGAGCGGGAGCCTCTTCAAAGCTTTACCACCTAGTAATGATAGTGTATTTTACAGTATCTTCAACTATGTTCAAGGTTAGCTCTGTCATTGGATCAAACATCCTTTTAACCTTTTATTGAGCTAGCGCAGTGTAGGAATGTACGAGTGCCTCCAGATGAAGTATATTGGCTGTTCACTGGTCCCTAATGACACTCTGTGTGGAATATACTCCTCAAACCTTTAAGAGTGGGGCTTGAACTTGGTAAAAGCTAGAGCATTAAGTAAGCAGAGAACATATTTAATACTACGACTGCATAATATATAGTTGAGCAGGCTTGTCATGAATATTTAATGTTCAGATCCAGCACAAATAAACAGATAAAACCGACGGGGACTTAACATACCATTAGTTATTCATAAACTCATTTTGCCCACTTAAATCAAAGCCCTTTTCAAATAAGAATCTATACCTGATTCCTATAAGGGTAGCTATGCAGAGTTCATTAATGCTATTCATGGATGAGCATTAAGCAAATTATTTCAAGTACAGAAAGGAGTTGTAGTAGTGCACAAGAGCCAGACATATGAAGGAAGCTTAGGTTTCACTGTAAAGCCAAATAGTGGATCTTCTGCACCAGCATCCGTCTCCATCTATAGCCAGTGACAAAACTAGTACACAAGCAAAAGTGAATGCGGCAATGCACTGTAGTGTACACAGATACCTTTGCATAGCACAGTGTCTAACAGTATGATGCTTTTTATGTTTGAGTGTATGCCAGCGTGTGCGGGCAATCTTGATTTGTCCACAGGTAAGCCTGCATTTCCGCGCGCCGCAAACACACACACACACCTGACAGATGAGAAAGGCTCGGGGCCCACCGGGGACCAATTTCCCCAGTCTGTTCCGAAGGCCTGTTCATTACCGCGAGCAGGAGGGAACAATACTCCACAGCCCGCCAACTTCATTTGCTGCCATTTTCCCCTCATTCTCTCCCTCTCTCCCCTCCTGAAACGCAGTGCGCCGGCCGACTTCCCACAGTGCACCGCCGCACGCCTGTGAAGCCGAGATTGGTTGCAGTGGGCTCTCCGAGGTTTCAAAGCTGTCGCCACTGCCTAGAATGTTTTCTCTCTCCCTCTATTTTTCATCTGTCATGTTTCTGAGAGTGAAAATAAACCAGACATCTTGGTTTTAGTTTTTTCTTTCTTTTCCTTTTTTTGTGGGCTGCGCGTTGGCACTGGGGAGGAGAGATGGAGAGAGACAGAAGACAAAAGCATAGATACAGTCTGCATTTGAAGGATGCTAATACACTAAGATAGCAGTGAATGGAACTTGAATGAAGAATCCTGTCTTAGTCTGGTCCTTTAAAGCTTGTTTGCTTGGTTCTCCATTGCTCATGCATAGATATCTCCTCATACAACACAATGAATATTTTATTACAAAAGACGACGCTAAACAAATAAAAAGTCTCAAAAATAGGTCTGTGGTTGGGAAGTGAGACACCACGCAATGGAGCAGAAGATGCAATTTGTATTTCAGTAGTGAGACGTAGCTAAAATTAGAAGGCTGATGTACAATAACGATACTATATCATGCCAAGGCATGTAGCATATGATGGATCCATGCGGAAAATGAGATCTCATTTCACATTTCTTGCAACACTTATTCTTAGCGTGCAGGAATACAGACAAATAGAACCATCAAAAGGAAATTGATCCTTTGCATGAATCAGTTTTACAGTCAGCTCACAGATGGGTGTGCTCACAGCAGCATGCTGAATAAATCAGGTTTATAATGGCCCCTACTGTAGGCATGACAAAAAGTCTAGGGGAGGTGCCGAATCCCATACGGGCCCGTGGAGGATCCAGCGACAGGGTGTTTTTCTGAGTCATGATGCCGCCGCTTGAAATGAAGGGTATTCAGTAAGTAAGCCATTTCTCTGAGGACCCAAATGTTTCCTTGAACTATTTGCTTTCAAGGGTGAATATCAACGATGTGTGGGAATTGCTCTCTGCACTAGAAACAAACATGTTTGAGATTGAAATGCCAAATAAGACGCTTCTTCAGAGAGGAGCGGGAAGAAAGAAAGTTTGTCTTGTCTCGAAAGTTTTGCATCTGTTTTTGTGACCCAGACATCAAACCCCCTGAAAGCTGAGGGTGTCAGTACTCATTGTAAAACAAGCTGTAGGTTCATTTTTAACAGTGGTTTATCACTGCCCGAAATAAGCTGCAAACCAGCAATGGTATATCTTGAAACAAGTTAGCAACTATAACAGACGCCATGTGCAAAAGCTTTCCATTGTTTCTTTCTGCTTCTTTTCCTAATTGTACATACTTCTTATCCTAAATATTCCCCAGCAGACAGCTTGACTTAAATATCAGTTTCTGTGCTGACTGGATGTCAGCAATTGGGCCCAGACTTGTTTTTACCTTTCTTCCGAATTACTGTCATTGTGTTGAATGGCAGACATGGGAAGCTAATATGCATCAGGCAAATTAGTATGCCCCTGAAGTGCTCAGTGCACTTTGTCAGTAGAGGTGATGTAAGAGGGGATAAATATTGCAGTTTCCCCTCCTGACCTGGGGCTCAACTTCCCCCCGCACAGCGACACACTGCCCCCTCTGGGCTGGTAATGGAGATTATATACTTTCAACTATTCAAACAGCATTTTTCAAAGTGATTTATCCACTTTGCAAAGATGTGGGAGCATCAAAGCTCCTTGGGTTCTTTAACAGAACATATCTTATAGCAAAGTGAACAAGAGAAAAGAGGATTATACTTCAGGAAAAAAAAACAACAAAATATCAACAAAAGGCAGTGGTTCTTTTAACTACTGCAGTGATTAGTTGATTAATAAACTATAGAACAATTAAAATTGAAGATATCATCTTGGATTTGGGTTTCTGGTATTTTAATATCTAATATTTTAAAGGCTAAAGGATCTTTTTTTTTTTAACTATCTCCAGTGGTGAGCTGCTCATCTGATCATTTTGTGTTTGACGATGTGTGGATTGTAACTATTTTAAATTAGCTGGGATGTTGTGTGGTTTAATGAACGTTTAGTACCCGCTATAAAGCTGAGTAACCTGATTGCATCTGATAGACAGCTAATATGAAAGATTTCACTTCACCTTGTCAGTATGTCAACGCTGAGGGGTTGAGGGATTTATGCTTTTGTTATTGGTACCTAATGAAAGACTGTGGATACTGTCCTAAGATCTCAACTGTACATCTCATGTGTACTTAAAAAAAATCCAAGAGCAGCCATCAAAACAGCCCTTTTTTTTTTTTTTTACTTAATAGTTTAGGGTAAAGTTATATAATTCAGAATAAGTACCCTAGATAACCTTGGACTCCATGAAAAATAATTTTATGCCTGACATCACATTCAAATTGATGTCAAACTTTTGCTAAATAAAGCAGTCACAAAAGAAAAAAACCAACACCTCCCAGAGATGGATGCTGACAGTCTTCACTATTCTCTGATGTGTCAAACACAGAAAATCTTTTTTTTTTTTTGACAATTCAGACAGTGTAGCTCCAATTTCATTCACCTAGAAGGCTGCCGGTGTGAGAAAGATGTTAAATCACTTGCGCAATATTTTTTCATAATGGAAAAATGTCCTCCGTGCAGTACATAAAACAGTGGGTGACGATTATTCACTGTAACAGTTGTTGGTGCAAAGCCACCCAGGACTGCAACTGGACAAAGTGCCAAAAAAATAAAATACCTGACAAACTTTAGGACATTTCTTACCCTCCTCATGTCACAGATTTGGTGGTCTATTTAAGTTACACAGTTTCCCACCTCTCCCTGTGACATGCTGTCCTACATCAGATGTTGGGCTGCTCCCCGACTCCAACATCTACCTGTACTTTAACTGTTATGTCTGATGATGTTAAAAAAATATATAAAAATCTGCATATCACATGTTATCCAACTACAGCAGCATCTCACAAGGTTATAGATTCAATCCTCAAAAGACTAAAGAAGAACAGGACTGCTGCAGAAAGAAGGATCAGTAATGAGGGCACCTGACGAGGAGTCTCTCCATGCATTATCTCTGGATCCTTGCCATAGCCTTTCTAACAGATATGCAAGCAGGGAGAACAGAACAACAAAAGGTTATAAAGACTGGAAGTATGTGTTAACTATAGTTAAATTTATTCATAAAGTGCTCTTAAGACATGAATCTTTTTTGCCACTAAGTGCTTCACAAAGAACAGAGGTAATGAATAAAGATGAACACAATACTGAAGGGAAAAAAAACCAAAAAAAAAACAAGCATTTCACAAATGTTGTGATCTGGCCCAAAGCTTACAAGTGTGTATTCTACTTTCTTAACACAACCTAATGTTAATACATTTCCTAACTTCTTTAAATTACCAGATAATTACAGAGATGGAAAAAGAATCCAAAGTTATTTGAGGTCAAATAAAATGGTATAAGCTAAGCCGTTTGGAGGGTTTGCAAATAAATACTACAATTTCTAACAAATGAATATCATTTGATAGCATCTACAACTCTGACAACTGAGAAAATTCCAGCTGCGCATGAAGAATACATTATTTGCAGTAACAACTGGCTGCTGTGTTGACATGCAAACTGTCCTTTTGTTACTTCTGTTTCTTCAGCTTTGAAAACACTGAAAATACTTTTCCCTTTATTTTGAAATGAACTAGAAAAATGAGTGTGTTCTCACACAGTGTGGTGGCACAGTGATTGGAAAGAAGGTCCTGGGTTTGAATCCATCAGCTGGCCAGGGTCTCTCTGTGGAGTTTGCAAACCGGCCAGATTAGACTTTGCCAGAAAACATCTAAAAGAACCTGCACAGTTCTGGGGAAAAGAAATATTTTTGACAAATTAAAGTAAGATTAAACTGTACCAGAATGATGGGAAGAGAAAAGTATAGAGAAGTAAAGTAACAGCTCAGGATCTGGAGGATACTACATGGTCTGTAAAACATGGCAGAGGCAATGGAACCCAGCCATTAGTGTTTATTTATGATGTGACAGCTGATAAAAGTAGAAGGATGAATTGTGGAGGTGATGTTCCTGGATTCTACACTTCAGGTAGTCATTATACTGTCACTGCAAAGGATTTTCATCCAAGTATTAAAAACAATCCTTATATTTAAAATTATGTTAGCTTGTCCAATTACTTTTGAGCCTCTGAAATTTTTATATAATAATGTACATGTGCTTAATTTTTTTCCAAAACTGTCAGATACGATCGCCATCATGTTTCAGTTCTTAAGGTCAGAGGACACATTACTGTGAAAAAGGCCAGGAACTTTGGAGCTTCGGGTACATTCTCAGTTTCATACAGAAATAAATTTTCTTTACCACCAACACCCTTATACTCCCTTCAAAACCTAATAATCCCCACCGGTTTAGGAGTCAAGATCTGGAAATGTTGTGCCAGGTAAGGTTAGATTAACCATGGACCGCTGGTTTTAGCGAGCTTGGAGGTGAAGCAGGTCTCTATGGTGCTGCAAAAAAAGGTGAAAACCCAATTTTTCAAGCCAAAAAAAAAAAAATCACTTGCCCTGTGCACTGATGCATGATATGGTTCGGACAGTTTGACAGAGCGCGCTTAAGGTAATTCAATACCTTCTTGCTTGCTGGCATCATGGTATGTTAGGAATAGGGATTGGGAGTTAAAAGATGTGCCCTACATAAACATGCCCCGGGATAACCTCATCTATAAATATGGGAATTCTGAAAGTAGATGGCTGTGTGGACATTTTATGCTTGGAACGAGAAGAAAAAGGCTCATTGGGTTCATGCTCTAGGGGAAGAGATTAAGCCTTTTGGATATCATTCATTTGAACTGGGAAGAAAGGATGAGCACTGGCTCTGTCTTGTTTGGATAATATCAGAAGTCCACTAGATACCTGGATAGACTGAATATCAACAGCTTTGATCCATTATTTAAATCTCATTCTATTTCCATCAATCACTTTGTGTGTTGGGATGAGAGATAAGTAGGCGTACATACGCGCACACACTTTTCATGGTATTTTCAGCAGTCATTATATTAAGTATTTCATAACTTAAATGATAAAATATATAATTGAAAGATTTCCTCAGTTATCTTTAAACGTGTATGATACGACCATGTGGATCTAAGTAGCAAAAGTCAGTTGAAATGTATTAATTTAATGGATGAGTGGAAATAGTTTCTAATTTAATCACATACTGTACGCATCACTGCAGGTGAGTCTCACAGAGATGCAATGAATTTACACACCTTAGCTTTAATGTTTCTTTTTAAAAGCCTTTTTTTTCACTAAAAACTTTGTTTGCCTGCTTTCTTTGTGTCTGTCTGTCTGTCCTTGTATTTCTTGGATCAGCTCACTCTGCACCCGTCCCCAGCTGAACTAGTCCTGGCTCTGTATATGTATGTCAGCCTAAGGGGCCTGTTTGTGGGTATGTGCGCAAATGCACATGCGCAAACTGGGCGTTTGTCCTACCTGGCACAGTGCTTCCAATCCCTGAAGACTATTGTTTGTGTAAGTGTGTGTGTGTGTGTGTGTGTGTGTGTGTGTATATATGTGTGCTTGAATCACTGCAGCTGTCTCCTCATATCTATCTGTTCTGATGACTGAACATCAGTGCATTTCCCTGAGCTCCTACCTTTAGGGCTCCACCCTGACAGACACATGTCAAACAATGCTTGACTGGAGTCTAATAGCACAATGAAAAGTGGAGCTTGTTTATTATTGTGAGAAACACACAAAGGACGTCGTTTTAATAGAGGCCAAACCTGGTTGGATAAAGTTTATCACTTCATTGAGCCAAAGTATAACTGGCAAGTCATTTTGCCATTTTTTACAATCATTCTCAAACAATGAGGCCTCCATGATCAGTTTACTAGTGGACACCCCCCCCCCACACACACACACACACACCTAGTTTGAAAGATCAGTCTCTGCTAACCATTTAGCTCCATCCCTTCTCTTCTCAGGTTTCATTTCCAGCCAACTCTCTAGCCAGGTTCTTGTGATGGAGGCCCTCAGTATCATCCAGCTTATCTCCAGTCAGTTTCATTCTTCGCAATAAGAAAGACAGCAACTCCACCACCATTTTTTTAGTCCTTATTTTTCCCTAGATTTTAACTTCAAACTGGAGGGCCACTCTAAATAAAACTCACCTGCAGATCAGGGCAAGGACTACCATTACAAACTGCAGATACTAGAGCTGGAGTTTATCCACGGGATCAGAAACTCACTAGACAGGCAGCTGATTATATGGCTGCATTTTATTTGGAATTTAAGGCATAAAAAACAGATCTTGCATGCGTCTTCATTTGCATGTGCACGCACACCCCTGCTCCTGAAAAAAAAAATGGGAAAGAGGAAAGACTGCAGTCTACCTCTGCATGCCTTTAGCTGACACTAATGGACAACAGTTTCTTGCGTGCCATTGTTTCTTTTGTGCAGAAATGCACTACTTTTACATTTCCTGGCTTTTCCAAAAGTGGTAATTCCTTTCAATATCTGAAACGCTGTTCCCTAAAGGTACAGACGCCACATATAGACATAATTTATTTATAGACCCTGAGCAGTCACACAGCTCCCACATAAAAAAAAAGCTCTTTGGCCATTATTAATGCCACCCTCCCCCACAACTGAGCGACACACATTCTCCCTTACAAAAACTGAACACACGCACTTTACTTTTTCCAAACACAAACACGTACTGTTAAAAAAAAAAAACTCATTAAATAATTAAAGAGATTAAACAAAAATAATCACCCAAAATGATGATCAAGTGTGCTCATTTGAAAATAACACAAAAACAACAGAAAGCTTGCTGCTTATTAGAATCTGTATTTTTTTTTCATGCCTTTAACAGTTTTAAAATGCAGGCATTTTAAAACCGCTTCATGAATTTTGGTCCCTTTGGTGCAGTCCATATCTATCAGAAGTGCCTGAATACATGTGGAGCTGCTGCTCTCTAATGCACAGTAAACTTATTCATATTTACATTTAATAATATGTAAGCTGAATCTTGAAAACCTCAATGTAGTATTGCGAAAAGTGCATCTTTGCAATAAAAAAAAATCACAGGTTCTTAAAATAGCTGCATTCAAAGGGGAAACTTGCTTGCAGCGTGAGAACCAACTGTATGCAGGCTGAAGCAGCTTAAAATGCATGTGGCAAATGACATTTGCCCACAGGATGCAGGGGAGAGCATCAGCTGATCCATCAGCTGATGTGGGCTGGCACTGAGATCAGCTGATCTACCAGGATTTATTTTGTGGCCTGCAAGAACTAACACTGGGCTCAATTCCTGCTATCAAATGCTAAAACTAATTTTAACACATTAACCCAAATGTAGCAACAGTTCTAATGCATCCCCTAAAAATGCTTACTCACCATGCACTCTGGCTTGGAGATCACAAAGCAAGAGTTTTAAAAAAAAACAAAAAAACAAGTTAAATGATAACAAACACCACGCAGGGAGACAGCGACCGAAGAAACCAGTGATTTGTGTTTCTAAAGCAAATCCACCACTCCACCCGTCCCCTGCTCATGTAGCTGTGCAGGTGTGTTGGTGAAAAGGCGCTAAGAACACTTGCTTCACTCACTCACACACACGCATACATCTGCTCACACACGCGCATCAATGTGTGAACTTGCGACTTCCCAGACCGTTTAGTTTATTCCTGTAAAGGAAGTGTTGACAGAGAGCTACGAGTGGTGGATCTGAAGCGAGTTCATTAACAGCCACATTTTCGGCTCCCAGAAGGGAGGAAAAAACCTGCAAGGGGAAGATGGGGTGTATGAATTTGACCTAACACATTTGAAACTGGGGAAAGCTAACTGATAATGAGTATGAATCACAGTATAATGCAGTGCAAATACAACTGACTGTCAACTAATTCTCACATGGAGTAATTTTTTTTTGTAAAAAAAAAAAAACGACACCATTTTTAATTTGAGGCGTTTGCCACAAGCACGCAAGAGTTTCTGTGCTTTGGTGTATTTATTTTACTGTCGTCACTGATAAATTAATTTCCTACAGGTCAACCAATTCTTCTGAAACTAACCGACTACAATGCAAATGACAAGCTCCACAACAAACAGTTGCATTGGCAGCAGATTTGCCCTCAGACACAACCTATATTTATTTATCAACCACCACTAAAAACAGTCACTGAAACTGTTCTAGTATTAATGAACCTTGCAGTGCGTGCGATACAGTGTGATGTTTCTGATTAGAACTAACAGCCTGTTTCTCTGATGGGGTCACTGTGTTGTGGCCCTGCTACCCTGATGACTGAGCCAAGAAAACAAGTCTCTGGATGTCTGTGATGAACAAGAACAGGAACCATTTCTATTTAACTGTGTTTCTCCTCATGACATCAAATAATTTGATACCTAGAGTGTGTATTTGTATGAATATTAATTTTCTTTGACGCTGTTGTGTTCTTTGTCTGAATATATTTGTATTAAAGTCTTCAACAGGCTACATATAAATACATTTATATGTAGCCTGTGGAAGGAATGGAGGCATGGGATGACACCGGCTCCCCCTGAAATTTGTTTATTATTGTGAGAAACACACAGTGCAACTGGACTACAGTACTGTTAATCTTACAATGCCCAGCACGATCAGATGAGTATGGATGGGACCAGTGATGGAATGTAACTTGGTGTATCAACTGAAGTACAGTTTTAACCTACAGTACCAATACTTTATTTATTTAAGTATTTCCATGGTATTCTGCTTTTCTACTTTTACTTTGTTATAAACTCTTTATTGTATTATTTCATAGTATTAAACCAGCTAATATTTTAAGAGAGATGGATGGATAGGTGGACAAATAAATAGCAATTAAAAACATTAAACTGATGTGCATACTATTGAATTAATAATTATCCAAAGGGCCCCTCTGCATGATTAGTACTTTCATTTCAGGTACTTTAAGAATACTTTTATGGTATGTGAGTAGCCTAATAGTATATGTTTACTTCAACTTACACAAAGATTCCAAATAACATTTTTAACCTTTTCCCAACAGTTATTCAATTTAAAAAAAAAAAAAAAGATCTTTAAATGTTTGTTATTATTACATATATAATACAAATATATTACACTTTTCATGTAATACATTTGTATGCTGGCACAGGGCTGCACACGAGCCTGAAAACTGTACTTTTTTCTATGCCAGTTTGTTACATTGTATTTATTTCTGATTATATGTTTTCTGTAGCTGCCACCCCATTAAAAATCAATCATGCTCACAGCACAAGGCAACAGGCGCAGACAGTATAAAGATGGATGTTGCTACCGTGAGCATTTTTGCCAGCGCTATCTTGAAATCGAATGGGACTTAGAATGACCAAAGTTTATAAAATGAGCTTAATGTTTTATCCAAAATGACCTGAAACAAACAACTGAGCTCATAAACTCAGCAGTAAAGTGTGAAGTGAAGTCCCGGCAGAACGCCATCTGCAGGACTGAAAGTCAGAGGAGAGGTCTCCCTGGTTTATTCTGCCTATGGCAACAGCCCATTGAACAGCTAGCATGAGATTAGCTAGCTGTCTGTTGCTAGTTTTGCTCATTTAAAACGGTGTGATTACTCATTGCATTTAATTTAATGCTGAAAGGCAAGCTGTCCAACAACAACCTCACTGTCTCTGGATATTTTCATGTGTTTTGATTGGCTGGTGGCGCTGCTGGAGCACACTGTGCAGCAGTACCCCCCCTCCCCTTAAACAGAGCCACATTTCTCCCAAGGGATAAATTTTTTCTCTGCTCAAGCAAAGCAAAATAACAGGTCCGCAATCCAAGTCAGAAGCGCATGATGTCATCTCAAGTGAATGAGAAGCAGGAGCTTTAAAGCCTTGAATGCATACATGTGAGTGCAGCTTAACAGCTTAACGGCTTAAAGCAACATTTATTTGCATAGCATTCATTTGGAGGCATGTCTGAGGTGACCTGGAGGTCCAGATACCTGGCTCCTCAGCTGCTTAATACTCCGCTTTGTTCACCAGCTACTTGGTGGCTTTAGTTCTTTGCGCCTGTGCAGGCTGTGTACAATAAAAATATTAAAGTTGACCCAAAAAAAAAGTAAGATTAAGAGTTCGGTGAGTATGTGAGGTCAAATCACACCTTTTACATTACATGAAGACATTAAAGTCAATCTTTATAATAAAATATAATTAGTTTTTATTTGACATAACTGATCTTTTCGTAGTCGAAACCCTTTCATATTTACCACGCGCACAAGCTGTAAAAATCTTAAACATCTTTCTTGAAACAAGTGAAACAAGATATGTGTTTGAAACGGGTGAAATAATCTTACTTGCCTGAGAGCTTTTAGAAAGGCATTTAGGACCCCATTATAGACAAAATCAATTTGATAAGACTGTAATTTTGTGCAGTGAATAGAACAGAGACCAGAGTAGAATGAAATGACTCACCGACTTGGATTTTACTGTGAGGAATATTGTTTATCTCTGCCTTTGCCAACAAAGAGGGCTTATGAATGGGAAGCAGTACAGGACGCTACATTCAAAGCAATCAGGCGCCTTTGATGCAGCCACCGTGCTAAATGATTAAGTTTCATTCGTTAAAGATTTCTGCTCTTCTGCCCAGATAACGTGACTGGGGCAACAGCTTAAACAACAAAACCAGCACCGTAATTTATTACCAGTTTCTCTGTGATTTCGTCATTCATTCAAATCAAATAGAACATAAAAAACAAAGTATCACAATTCATCACACATGAGTGGCGTTTAAGCGGGGAGCACTGGTACGTCTGCGGCTTCCAGAAATTACACCGCTCGTCGTGAAATCTGGCATACTGTGAAATCAACATCATTGACGTTAACTGCTCGCCGCATGACCCCGATACAAAGACAAATTTCATCTGATATTACCTCTAGATTGCAGCTCGCAGGTCTTTAAAAAGCAGGATGAGAAAGACTGTGAATAGAAGAAGGGAAATATTCATTTCTGAACCCCATGTGGAGTGTGGTATGGCTTTCATTTCTCTGCTGCAATCAAATTTGAGAGTGGAAATGGCAACAAGCATCCAAAGGCCTGCTGGTAGCAGCGTGGCTCAAAGACAAAGGCGCCACTGGTGGCCTGCAAACCGCGTGCCGCCTTCAGCGGTGCTATGATGCCTTCGCTGAGTAACAGGCATAATAAATCAACTACCAGAGGAGAGATGAAGAAACAAAGTGCTGGGGAAAGAAATGACAGCAGATGTGAGCATTTAGAGCAAGATTGAAATGGGATTGAGAGGTGGAAGTGTAAAAATACAAAATTGGGAAGTAAAAGGCTTTTTTTTTTACATATTTTTTTATTCTTTCTTGTAAGAGTCCATGCACAATATCAAACCTAAATGCTGCACTGTACTGTAAATGCTGCAACAAATAAATAAATAAATAATCACCTTCTTCAGATCCTTTCCACCAGTGTCTCTGTGCAACTTTTTACTTTTACACAACAAGATAACAAAAAAAAAGAAGCTCTCGAGTCAACCCTACATTGTGCCAAAGGCTAATCTTCCATTTGCAGCCCCTTGGAAGGTCACATGTACTTGTTTGCTTTCCTTCACGCTATAGAGCTCTGCCTGGACAGCTTTTAGAACATCATTTGCCCTGAAAGTGTGCATAAAATATTGGTGTTAGAACCCTGTGGGAAGCTGTCTTTCATGTCATCTCGATGCAGTATAAATTAGCCTTGTTCCACACGAGTGAGCACGGACAGGAAGCGCGGCTATATTTAGGAGGTTGGTTCTCTCCCATGATTAAACATGGAGTACAACAATTAACATTTTAAAGGTTAGCGTCCTGAGTATGAGGAAAATGCATGTTGTTCCTAGCGCCGATATGGCACAGCGTTTCTTCTAGGCTGCTGTCTGATGCCAGTGTTGTTTACTGCATTTCGTAAGAGTCTGACACAGTTAGGATGGAACCCAAGCTTAAGGTTCAAGCATAATCCCTCAGAGAGAGTGAGAGCGAGTAAGATTATGAGAAAATGATGAAAAACAGAGTAACATGCTGCAGGAAGACAGTGTTTCGACTCTGTTTCAACATAGGTAAGGAGCAAAAAAGCTGACTTCAATCAAGAGATGACTAGAGTGGGTCCAATAATGAGGGCTGGGGAGGGAGAAAAAACCCACTGTGCAAGTCGGTGCCTGATCCGGCTCCGATTGCATGTAATTGCCCTCAAACAACGAAAAATAAAGACAGCTATGCAGAAAAAAAAAATGCAGAAAAATGGGGGACCATGAAAATTCTTTGTCTGGGTAGATTAACACAATTAGCCTCTGTTGCTCACTGTCACAGGAACTCAGCCCGGCAGAAACAGAGGTGGACTGAAGGGAAGCCATCTCATATCTCATAAGTGAGAATGAGACCTGAGGTAGGGCTGCTCTTTTGTTCTCTTCCAGACAGAAAGTCGACTATTCCCACGACACCACCTCTCCCCTGCTGTACACACTGCAGAACCTGCTCAGGCGGCTGCACAGCCCTCTGTTTCCCCCATGATTTCTTTTTGTTCACGTCCAAGTCTATATCAACACATGAACCTGCACATTAAAAAAAAACACTGTTAAACACATCTGACAATCAAAACAAATCACACTTAAATAGGCCTTTCACATGTATGGATGATGTGTCTAAAACATAAACATGCATTTAGCTTTGAAAATCCACCTCACGGTCTATGTAACACTGCAGTTAGCACACACACACAAATGATGTGCACTCAATTTCTATGTGTCACAGAAGCCCCAGCAAATACACACAAATCAGCATGAGAATGCTGGGAATATTTCAATCACATTATGCTGTCCCACATAAGCTCCCACTCAGCCCAGCTCCTGGGATTTTTTCGCCACACTACAGCACGAGCTATGCCCGAGATGGTGGGCAGGACATTTTCTTTTATAAGGCTGCCAGGAGGTGTCATTGTACTATCAGTATCAATTGGACCTCTGATGCTGACACACATCATGGTTTATTGTAGCACAACTGCCAGCCCCTGAGTGCTTTACCCTCACCCGCCACTGCTGAAAACATCAAGACTGGAGCAGCAAATTAATGAATTTCAGCAAGTATGTTTCTTTTTTTTTTTATTTTAGCACCAAATGCATAAATTCTAGAAGAGACACCATCTTTACCAGGTACATTAAAATGTAAAATGTCACATGTGAAGCACTAACGCAGAATCCAGCTCGCTACAAGAGCATGCAAGAGTCATTGCTCCGAGCTAAATAATAATTACACAGTGACAAGCTAACCTTGCTGACTTTTAACTATACTTGCAATTGCTAATTTGTGTTAACATGCTAACATTTACTAACTAGCAACAAACACAAGTACAACAGACTATTCTAGAAATGCCTACTTTTTGCAGGTTCTCTGGCAGAAAACAAAGTCAAGGCAATGCATCCAGATGTTTTATTATTTTTCAATGCAGACTAAAATGGTAGACAAACTGAACAATAGACCAATACTGCGAATGCTAGAGTTCCCTGCTTGGCTAAAATTATTTTCTTTAAAAAAAAAAAAAGAAAAGAAAAAAAGATGGTTACTGTGCTTTCAAGATAGATTACCACAAGATGATACATGACAATACTCGAGGGCATCTAAATTGGAAAGGGGATCTTGTATTTAGGAAGAAAGGAAATCAGAGAATCAAATCAGCACTGTGCTAATCTCATTGCCATTTAGACCAAAATTGATTTCCATAGGAAGGACCAATGGCCCCAGAGTTTCCTTAACGCAGTCTCATAGTTCAGAGCCCACGGCTTTATTCGATAGGAGCTAAAGGCCAGCCTGGTGTTTATAAGCAAGATAATTTGCTTAGCATCTTACCGTGTTTAGCAGCAGCCCTTTCAAACCAACTTTAAAGGGTCACTTCCCTCTGATGCCGACACTGAGCTTTTCATTGTTTCTATAAGCAAATAGTTATCCTGTTCATAAATATGAGCAATACTTAAGCCCATTTTTTTGTGTGTTTTTCTGTTTGTTTCAGACAAAAAACTCCCACAATTACCTTGTTAAGAGTCTTAAAAAAGGGCTGGACAGCCCCTCATGATGCTTCCTATTTCTTTTCTCTTTTCATTTTAGACTATGGGCGCTGATAATGATAATTTGTGGTCAGAATTCTGCAACTATGAAAAAGATCAAGTACCCTATTAATAATGAAAAGGAAAATCAATTTTTTTTCCAGGAAAACAGTGCAGTGGACTTTAGAGACCTTTATCTATAATAATAACTTTAGACCAATCTCCTGTTTACTGAAAATGTGCATTTTCAGTTCTCTGGGGTGAGAACTGAAAATGCACATCTTTTATATCTGCACTGAACACACAATTAAACCCACAACTACATGGTCTAATTATCATACACTGTCAAAAGCCTGTTTCTGTGTTTAGGCCTTACAACAAACTGACATACACCCTTTCATACCTACGCAAATATGAAAGATGTGGATGGATGTAAATGGGCAGAATGACAGCGATGAATTAAAAAAGTAGAGAAGGCATGGGCTGTGGAGGTGTGGAAACAAGCTGTGGAGGTGTGGAAAATTTAAGAAAATAATAGGTAACCAGAATGAAGCCACAGGAGAAAAAAAGAAAAATCCAGGAGCTAAGAGCTGAAAGGTCCTCCAATCTTACCAGGCAGCTTGCTGTACTGTAAATATGTCCCACTTGGTGGGAATCAGTGTAAAAGGCAGCTAGCAGCTGGTGCTTAGCGGGGTCCTGCTGGCCCAAGCCCACAGCCGCCCCGGCTCACTGATGAAGACAGATGGATTGGGCCACAGCCCCGATGCAGGAAACACACCCCTGAGTCGGCAGATTAGAGCCAAGCTTCTGATGGAGCCCTGATAGACCACTGAGGGAGAGACAGCAGACTGGGAAGAGGAGTAATGCTAGGTACACAGACGGCTCTTCACGTGAACTTTTGAACCAAGGAATGTTATGGAATAAGGTCGGCTGAATGTTAATGGTTGAGTGAAATGATGCACTGAGGAACTACAAAGGCTAGAATTTTCAGAAGCACCAGAATCCAGTGCATTCAGCTCATTAACAAATTACACCAATGCCAAGGTAACTTTAAAAAGAGCATAATGGGCTCCATAAAACTGATGGAGTGGGCTAGTAACAGCTTTGTGCTGTGCTTACACCTATATGGTAACAGAACCTCCAGGTCAGCACAGTACAGGCATAGGTGTACTGCGTATAAATGCACCATTGGACCACTGGGCGATTAGAGCTGCCTTTCTTGCGTCATGTTATCCAAACCATCCAAACTTCATGCTCAAATGTGAGAAGAGGATTACAGCGGGTAATGCATCGGGGTCACTTATTATTTCTTTTGCAGACAAAATGGAAATCATTAAAGAAGATGCACATATAAAAAGGTGTAAATCAGTAAAAGCACAGCCCTTTTTTTTCTGGTAAGACTCTGTTCCCTTTGTATTACAGCTCAGGAGTAGCATTTCCAGAGAAGCACAGTTTGTTTGTCTGCAGTTTTATGGATGTTAATGTTGAACTAAACTTTCACCTTTTTGAAATAACCTGTGTTAATCTGTGTTAAAGTTCACAATATAAGGATGCTATTTTGCTGGAACAGACAGCCCACGTAGGTCACTGTTTTTACTTATTTTCTCATCGCCACTGTTCATTCTTAGCTCTGCTCGCTGTCAGCATCTGAATCCTCTGCCTGTCAGTAATGTTCAATACTACTGTTATCAAGCTAAAGGCCTTGGAAGTGTCTCAAGCATCTATACAAAATTACACAAGAGCGCCAGAGCATATGGTACATCACTTTATGAAACCGCAGTAGTCAAGGAAAATTGCTTGCATGCATTTAGGCAGCGTTGTATAGCGAGTGGTGGATGACTGACCATGAAACCAGCGAACCATCGGACAGCTATTCTGAGCTGCATGAAAGGTTTGGAAAGAGGTGTTAACATGTAAAAACGCACAAAGTGTACATTTGGCCTTCAGATACAATGTGTACAAACATGCCTTTTAAAGCACCTCCAGCAAAAACATGGCAAGGTTCCCAACCATTCTGCTGAGACTGACTGACTGAGAACCACTGAGCTGGTGAGAGCTACAACAGTCCCACGAGGATACTTTATTGATTGGTAAAAGCCGTGCTAGGTGTGTTACAGTTGGCTCAGGCACACCTCTGATTGACTTAGTGTGATGAGGGCATAATTAAGACTGCAGCACATTAACAGATGGCTGAACTATCACGCAGAGTGAGCGAGAGACTAGAAGCACGGCGTGCATATTATAGTGTGCTGAACTCTCTATCAAAGCGTACGGCACCCACAGATGGTTACTGAGGTTGCTTGAGAAAAAGAGACGTCCAGAATTTTTTAAAGATGGAGGTACAATAATTACTTATGATAACTGACTAAAAGAGGGGTTTTAGAAGATGGATATGGATGGAGACCAGCTCTCCGTGCACGTATATTTACCACCTACACATTGCTCTCATGTCTGGAGTAGCCAGTTTCATTGTGTGGAGTGGAGGCGTAGTGTTGAAGCAGCTGCACTGCAAACAACTAACCCCCTGAGCAACAGTTTTTTTTTTTTTCTACATTGAATTTGGAGGTACCAAAGCAAACTGTGTGAACTGAGACTTGAAGATCTTCTGGGCACATGTGAGACTTGCAGTAAGGCTCATTATGGTGACATGGTTTTAGCATCACTGGACAGAAAAATCCACAATAACCAGCTCCACAAATGGTCAGTCGACACTCACTCCATAACCAAGAGAATCTCCATAAATTCCCCAACTTTACAGCAGGAATAAGTGCTTAAAGCCTGATACGTCATGGGCCAAGGATCAGCTGCAATAAGACTCACCCTTTCAGTATTCTGTAGTATCCTTGAGTCTGAAATCACTTCTTCAGAATCCACATTTTTGCACTCTAGCTATTTTTTTACTTCATACAAGGAATTTTTTGTAACTTACCATTTAAAATTTAAATTCTGATCGGCCTTAAAGTCTGCATGATCTTAGCTACGGTGGCTGATGTAGCATGTCATTCTTTTTACCTCAGCTGTCAGTATGCTGGGTGTCCCCGTCTATTTACTCTGGAGGAGGCTGTAAAACGTAGCAAAATGAGTCTCATACAAGTTGATGTGTCAGTGAAGCTCACTTCTGACCAATGACAGCGATACTGAGGTGAGCTGTTGAGGATATCCTAAACTTTCCTGTCAGTAAGCCTTGCTGTTTTTGCTGCTGTTAGCTGGCGTTAGTGAAACCTTATTTCAAGTGAATCTAACATTGTAGTGAGAAAGAGATAATGAAAATATACATGTGCAACATTTGAAAGAGTCATTTGCGATCCCTTTAAAATAAAAGTAACTTATAAGGTGGCCGGCCTCTAGCCACATACATAACACTGGGACCTGAGGACAGGCATGCAAATGTGATGCGAATGACAATAAAGAATCCTGGAATCCTTGAAACCGTGATTAGGCGTAACGCCGATGTCCATCTCGGCCATTCAAGATGAAGAGGCAACATGGTGGCTTCCTCAAACCAGCGCCACTGCTATGCATTTTTAATGGATTACTTGTAAGTTTATGAGAATGTGTCAATTTGTTGGAAAACATAATTACACACTAATCGATGGCTTGCTGTGCAGTTAATGATACTAAGAAACCTTAGAACAAATCTGCTCCAGCTTTCAGGAATAATATTTGGACATTTTAAAGAGTGTGCCACTGAATACTAATTAAGAGCTCTCCAATGCTATAAAATCTATGGATAGACCTTGTTAACCAACCTTACCATCCATACATTTTCTTCCACTTATCCCTGTCCCAGCTGCCACGGGGCAAGAGGTGGGGGTACACCCCGGACAGGCTGCCACAGGCTATCACAGGGCTAACATAGAGAAAGATAACCATTCACACCTACAGCAATTTTTAGAATTACCAATTAACCTAATATGTATGTCATAGACTGTGGGAGGAAGTCAGAGTTCCCAGAGACAGCGCCACACATATATACATATACATTATATTATATTATATACAGTATCTAAAAAATTTTAATTCCATATTTCATAGATTTCTGCTTAATGCATCTTTAAGGGGTACAAAATAATTTCATCATTATACTTTTCATTTAGCATCCACTCACTAACCTTCATGTACAAGCAGGGAACTGCAGCTCTGAAACAGCTACACTGAAGAGCCACCGTGAAGTGATTTTCTGCTCTAATGTTCACGACAGTGAAAAAAAAGAAAAAAAATGGTTGCGGATCAACATTCACCGAATTTCCTGGAACTTCATTTGACAAGTGACTTACACAGCAGGTCTGCTCATTGTTTTTACTTCCATTTCCCAGTTTCACCCTAGTGTTCACTCTGCTTGTCTTTTGTGTAGTTTTGCCCCAACCAAATAGGATAAAAAGTTAATAGAGGAGAAGAACCTCAGGGAGCAGATGAGAAAACAGTAGTCACGATTCAAGCCACACACAATTTGATGACATGACCAGAAAAATCAATAGGAATTCATTGTGAGAAACCCCTCAGAGCTCCACTGACAGAACAAAAGAACAATTCAGTGCTGTCGAGCTGAAGCGGTAATAGTCCAGTAAAGTCATTCTCCTAGAGGAATCTAACCATGCGTGCTCATGCAGTGTATTATCCTTCCCATGGCTTACCCCCTGCTGCCAGCCCACGTTTATCACCAACCACGGGCACCAAACACTGACAGTGTTGTTTTCTGAAACATCACTGACAATTTCAGGGCAGTTGAAAACAAGCAGCAAAATGAAAAGTTCGCAGAAAGACACGGGGAAAAGAAAGAAGTATCTCTGCTTTTCTTTGTAGCAGCCAACTGGCTGCTTTTGTTAAAATCGCAGAGAAGTTGTAACCACTTTGTAAATTTGAGAGAGAACCATACAGCTGCTGCCGCTTCCAGCTACTGTTAGCAGATGCTGCCAAACTTTGATTCAAGTGCGTGTATATCGCTGATGCAAGTGCATGTAAAAGTTGAATGTTACTGAATGGTACCCAGATACTGTATTTAAAACTACTGTTGTAATAGTTTATTATTGGTGTAGTGGCTTCGACAAAATGTACCCTGCAAGACTTGTGCTCTAAGTCTGACCACCTAGACTGCGATGGCACTTTGCAACATCTCAAATTATTGTGGCCCTGCTACCTTCTCCTTCTGTCAAAGCTCCACTTTGTCTTCAGACTCAAATATGGAGGAATGGGCATGGATTACACCATAAGCAAATTTTCCCAAGGTTATCGATGGCTGGTCCAAATATGACACCCAGTTTAGCTAGCATTGACATAAAAGATGTCGCCAGCACCTAAACACTTCTCTGAAAGCAGGGTGTGGCCTTAACAGAGACTGTTAGGCCTATAGTTTGTTGGACAAAAGACATAATTTTTGTAATTTTGCCTCTGTACATCACCACAGTGGATTTTACATCAAAAAATGAAGATGTGATTGAAGTGCAGCAGTATAAGCCTAACGGTAGCCCCAAACCACTCACTGGTTTGGGGACTACTGTTTCGAAGACTTCAGCATTTTTGCCACTACTGCATTGCTTTGATTTGGTTTTTTAAATTGGATAACCTATTTTGACAATAATTCAGTGCTGATCAGTGAATGCTAGCACTAGCCTGGTTTGCAAGGCAGCATATCCTGCTATATTGTGTGTAATACTCTAAACAGGAGCACATCGTGCTGTATAAAATAAGATGTGAAACTCGCAATTGAGACAAAAATTTCATTGTAAAAATATGTACTGAGATCATAAATCATGGGGGTGTGACAGGTTCAAGGCACTTCCATCAGAGCGTTACTTCTTAGACCCAGAAACTTCATCAAACTTTGATAAAATAATCTATGGGACAAAGCTTTTTCCAAGCCACATGTTAGATAAACCTTAGTAGACTATGTCGACACATTTCATAGTAGCCTACTCAATAAACACTTGGTTTTATTTCCTGATCGCTCTTTAAAGAAATGGCGGATCAAAATAAACAAAGCAGCCAAAGTAGCTGAATGCTTCTCAGTTGGCCTGGTTTTAACATCAACATAAGCAAAGTGCCCCAAGATAAATGAACGTCATGTTTAAATGAGCAGCAAGGTAGCTGTACAACAGACAGCGGTAGCGGCATGTGGGTTCTTTAGAGGCTTCAGCTTTGTTTGGGGCATACCTTGCTCCTATTACAAAACTTGATCAATTAAATACCTCTTCACTTGATTAACACAAGTAATCTTAATTAAGACATAATAAACCAATATGAAGACTCATCACTACCTATCACTGGCAGGTATTTATTGTGCAATAAATCACCTAGATATCTTCATAATTAGGTCAACCTCATGTCGTGTTTCAAAATTGTGTCCAAGACTAGAGCAGAGAGACTCTCTTCTCAGTTGTGTGTCATCCTTCCTGCCCTGACATTAACCCCTGAGCTGGTTTTTAACTCAGCAGCAAACCCTTAAGGAGACAGTGCTTCAAAATCTCACCTGACCTCATGTTTATTCATGTGTGTAGGAGACACAAGAAAGGCCGCTTCATGGCCAAACTAGCCAGGCAGAACTAAGACGATCGCCCAAGAGATGGGAGAGAGAAAAGAGCCTAACATTTAATACACACCCCACAGAGAGTGAGTGCAGGTGACAGCGAGAGGTTGGATAAGGGCAAAAGAGCACCTTTTAACATGGCTGGCCTGATGCAAGCTTTGATGCAGCTGCCCTCTGGCCCTGCTGTGCAGACTACTGAGCCACGTGGGCTGAAGAGGAAGCAAGGATCGAGAAACCTTGGCAGGCACAAACGCTCGGTCGCCATGTTCTGACCTTTGGAGGATGACTCATTGGAAAGGATACGGGCGTATGATAATGAGTGGAGTGGAGTTGTGTTGATAAAAGAGTCTCAAGAACTGGCAAGCACAGGAGTAAGTGGAGTTAAAAAAGCTAAATAATTTCAAATATTTTGGGATGAAATACTTTCACATCTCTCTCGCTTTAAACTTGAAATTTGAGGATTGCAGCTTTGCTCCTTTGTAAGGAGCAAAGGCTTCTGCTGGATCAAACACTCGCTTTTAGTGATTCATGTTTTCAAGTAACGTTCAACCTCAAAACTTAGAAAGTCCTGCACTCACATTTTGCAGGCCTTTTATTTGTTTCAAGCATCCCGAAGATTCCTCCGTTCATTCAAGGGGAGCTGTTTCAATGCGCAGCAAACCAAATGCTGAATCGAGGCTTAAACACATCACAGATGCAATAAGCGTGCTGCATCAAAAAGGGTGGAAACTTTAAAAAAATATGACAATGGCAGTGGGTGGCTGGATCACCATGGTAACTTATGCTGAACATATAACCTAGCAGGGAGCAGGTTATGTTCTGAGAGTGCCATGTTTTCACTATTTCTTTTATTTACAGTGTCCTGTAGGTGTGATATAGATTTGCACATTGATATAAATACATAAATGTATTTATTTTACTGCTCCGTGTGCTTGTGATGATCAAATCACCAGCAGCATTAGGCCTAATCTCTTGTATTATTTGCAGCACCAGTGTTGCATTTTACTGTTATATTCTTTATAGATCTGTATCACCTGTTTCTCTAATAATATCTCTGACTGCTCAATTGATCAATTTTATGCAGAAGAGGAGTCCAGTGGCGTGTCAAATGCAAGGTTCTAGCCAGCAGTTGATCGCCCGGTGCTGCACCATGCTGAGGTCATCTTGCGACGGGCTGAGAATTTCAACGGTTCGCTATCGGAACTGTTCTATCACTGCAATTAGCAAGCAAGCCCATACTCCACCCTGTCGCTGATACCGGATTTGTGTTCTCTCGCTAGATCACTGCACTATTTGCAATCTACCACTAGGCATGGCCAGTTTTGTTCACAATGTGCGCAATCTTGCGGTGGTCCTGTTCACACTTGATTTCGCAGGGCTACAGAAAGCAAAATGACAACCAGCAGGGGAAGGAGAGGAGAAGGGGAGCTTAAAGGACAACTTCTGGCTTCCTATTAAACATAAAATCCCATCCAAACTACAGTGTATCACAAAAGTGAGTACACCCCTCACATTTCTGCAGATATTTAAGTATATCTTTTCATGGGACAACACTGACAAAATGACACTTTGACACAATGAAAAGTAGTCTGTGTGCAGCTTATATAACAGTGTAAATTTATTCTTCCCTCAAAATAACTCAATATACAGCCATTAATGTCTAAACCAGCGGCAACAAAAGTGAGTACATCCCTAAGAAGCTACACCCGTAAATGACCAAATTGAGCACTGCTTGTCATTTCCCCTCCAAAATGTCATGTGACTCGTTAGTGTTACTAGGTCTCAGGTGTGCATAGGGAGCAGGTGTGTTCAGTTTTGTAGTACAGCTCTCACACTCTCTCATACTGGTCACTGAAAGTTCCAACATGGCACCTCACGGCAAAGAACTCTCTGAGGATCTTAAAAGATGAATTGTTGCGCTACATGAAGATGGCCAACACCCTGAAACTGAGCTGCAGCACAGTGGCCAAGATCATCCAGCGTTTTAAAAGAGCAGGGTCCACTCAGAACAGACCTCGCGTTGGTCGTCCAAGAAGCTGAGTGCACGTGCTCAGCGTCACATCTAAATGCTGTCTCTGAAAGATAGTACGCAGGAGTGCTGTCAGCATTGCTGCAGAGATTGAAGAGGTGGGGGGTCAGCCTGTCAGTGCTCAGACCATACGCCGCACACTACATCAAACTGGTCTGCATGGCTGTCACCCCAGAAGGAAGCCTCTTCTGAAGTCTGAACACAAGAAAGCCCGCAAACAGTTTTCTGAACACATGTCAACAAAGGACATGGATTACTGGAACTATGTCCTATGGTCTGATGAGACCAAGATTCATTTGTTGGGTTCAGATGGTCTCAAGCATGTGTGGCGGCGATCAAGTGAGGAGTGCAAAGATAAGTGTGTCATGCCTACAGTCAAGCATGGTGGTGGGAATGCCATGGTCTGGGGCTGCATGAGTGCAGCAGGTGTTCGGGAGTTACATTTCACTGAGGGACACATGAAATGCCCCTTTTTATGTGAGCATGCACAGAGCCTGGAGTAAAAAGCCCAGGTTAACAAAGAAAAATGATAACCACTGCCATGATACAAGTTGCTGCACTGTGCAAAAGTCTTCAGCCACCCCTCATTTCTTTATATTTTTCTGGGGAAAAGATGCATTGATTTCTGGAAATATACATGCAAACATTAATGGAAATACATTATAGAAGGTAAACCTCTGTAATTTCTTTAAATCGTCTTCAGGAATAGTTCTCCAGGTTTCTTTAAGGGCATTACAGAACTCTTCCAAAGGCAGATGTATCTCTCAGGTCCTGTGTCAGGTTTCGATTTCTTTTTTTCTTTTTTTTTTGACATGCCTTTCAAATATGAAGAAATGAGGAGTGGCTTGAGACTTTGCACAGCACAGTATGTCCAACTGAGGTTTTAGGCTCTGTGAAGCCAGATAATGCAAGAAAAGCCTGACTATCTTGAGCTAGCTTTGCAGTATACCCCTCGGGTCTGGAAGCTTTTGTGTTTTTACTGGAGTCATGGAATTTGTGTCAGCTCATCTTTCACCTCACATGTATTTCAAAAATTCTCCTGATTTTGCAAAGATAGTGGAAAAGATCCAGGTCGGTGAGTCCTGGTAGACTGAGCAGCTGCCTGTTTGGGCAACCCTGTCAATCAAAACAACTACGCTCCTTGTTTTAAGTGTGTATAGCTCCAGGATGTGTTATACCTGTGGAGTTGTTAAAGGTAGGAATTTTCAGAGGCCAAAACTGTCTTCATTGCTATAAATATTGATTAACTGGGTATGGCGATTGACTCACCATTAGAGCTTGCCTCAAGTGGCTATGAGAGGAACTGCAGTTTATGGCACTTGCACATTGATTAATTTTCAGTCCTGGATGATGCTTCTTGATACAACTTGACTTCTTTTTGGAACTATAGGTATCGCCCCCTGCTGTCCATTGGAAATAATGCATCTTTAAAGCACATACAAATAGGCTATATCGTCAGGAGTAGTGGTCCACTTAAAAAATCAGAAAATCCCATTGGGCCCACCCAATCTAAAATCTAATCATAATACAAGAGAAATTTTATTTATTTTATTTATACTCCTATTACTCCTATTACCACTTTTAATTCACTTTTTGTACAAAAATATATTTATATAAATATGCAATTGTACATACTTGTAATTTCAAGCTCAATTCCTATTCTTACTGCAGCCCACCTACAGTACCTTCACACCCCACCAGGGGGCCCTCCAGCCTACACTGGGAATCACTGGGTTACATTTTTCAGACCTGGATGCTGCATCCATCTTTTATATACAGTCTATGGTACTTAATGACAGGTTAGCAATGCTTTAGTTTTTTCTTTTCTTTTTATGTCAGTGGTGATGTTTTAGATGCCACCTTCAGGTATTAGTAGCACAGGTGCCTGTAAAAACAAGGGAAAGTATATATTTTAAAACAAGAAAGAGTCACATAAAAATTTATGTAGAATACTTTGGAGTCACGCTAAATCAGCTACTAAGTGACAAAACTCAAGTGTATTACAGTCCTTTCCCTCTTATGACAAATCTTAAACTCTGCACCACACCTTCCTGCAGTAGTTTTAGAAAACCACTGCATAAATCTGCCGAATATACTGTATACAGTGTGTCTCTTGCAAGAACACACAATCTCTCTCTATACAGACACACCTGCATTTCCCTGATCTCTTTTTGTCTCGCACTCCTCTGTAGCATTCAAAGCATTTGAAACTACCAGTCAACTCCCCCTTCAACTGAGGCAATAGTCTTCCGAGGAGGACAGCACAAGTTAAAAAAAAAATTAAACTTCACTCATCTTGCCATTAAAAACAACCTGGAGTATTTGAATCTGTCAGGTGAAAATCCCCCCATAAGCTGCTGAACACAACAGAGCAGATATAGGAGTGGAGCAGAAAGATAAAACACGCCATCTATTCTTGCGAGCTTCTCTTTGAAACTTCCCTTCAGTGTTACCTCTGAGATGGAGGTTCTTTGCTCCCTGCAGAGCTCCTCCAGCTTCCCCCTCTCCCTGGAGAGATTTGCAGAGCGAGACAAATACCTTGGGTTTCTCTGCGGCTGTGTGTTCTCCAAAATTCGCTCCAGGCAATTTTAAATTAATACCTAGCACTGCCTTTCCCCTGATAATTATGTATCATAACCCATGAATGCTATAAACGGAGGATGCTTAGTGCTTGTATAATAGGGCTAAACAGCAGCAAAAACCTCATTCTGGATATAATGAACGCTGCATCTCTTAGAAAGGTGTTGAACATATTTACAATTACAAGGAGCTCTGCAGGTTCATAATATTTACATGCTATTACAGCTCTGTGCCTTCCAGCTACGCTTCCTTTTGTTGTAAGGAAGATATCTGTGCCCATGCAAAATGTCAGTGTCCGGGATCAGCGGAAATTTGTCGCCTACTTAACGCTCTCCTGTCCTTTAAGCCAGGACGGGCTTTGTTTGCCTCTCCTACAAGCAAAAGGCAGCTCTTCTCTCAATAATGAGCAGATTGACAAGCCCGTGGAGGTTTGTAACCGACAACAATTCTCCCAGGCTCGATGAATGGCGGAGGTACGTCTCTCCCCATTGCTGTACTGACGCGCCCTGTGTTGCGAGGAGACTCTGCGATTAGCTGGTAATTCACTCCTGACATAATAATTGTCAAATTAGAGCCAACCGCCAACAATTATGATGAGTGTTGACAGGTGGAAGTGTGAACATTTCCCAGTCACTGTGCCGCACGCACAGTATGTTCATATGTGAACGAGAGAGGGGTTTGCAATTGTTCAAGGTCCCTCGGTCGAGCAACTCGGTTCCATCAGGCAACAACTGCTGTGCTGATTATGGGGTGAGAACATTCCTCAGCAGCCTCTGAAAGGGTGCCACAGAGAGGGGTGCATTAACTGAAATCTTAATGTCAGTCTGAACCTCACATTTTCTAAGTTTGAAACTGAGAATTCTTTCATCTCACCAAAACAGAATTGTTTCTGAATGAGTTAATCCAGTAATATTGGTTATTGTGGGGCTGGTGCATAAAACGCAGTACCTGGGCAAACATCAGAGGAGCAGTGTACATGAAGTTTTTACAGTGATTTTTGAGGGTATATAAAGCTAAAATAACTTGATTGATCCCAGAGGGAAATTCATGTCTGACATAACTCATCTGCTATTTGTATAAGAACTGAAAAGCCTGTTAGCTGTGAGTACAAATGATTTTCTGTGTCTCTCTGTTTTACAGCGCAGATAGGAGTCTTCTAGCACTGTTTGTTTTTTGGTTTTTTACAGGTTTATCTAGTCTCCTTGCATCCTTGTTTCTGATGAAATCTACAATAATTCTGTTTGCTTAGAGGTGTTCAATAGTAATGGTAAATAATGGTAATTCAGCAATTGTGAGCCTGTATGCAGAATAGATGGATTTTAAGGTAAAGGTATGTTTTCAGTGTGATGGTTAGGTTAAGATTGGGGTAGGTTTAGGTGCACTTGAAGTGTGCAATACTGTACAGGTGTGCTGTGTCCAGCTAATACTTTCCTAGCCAGAAGCAGCCACGTGATCTCAGGCTCGCATCCTATCGACAAACACTAAAGAGGCAGATTCATCACTTGTGGTAAATCGACTCAGGCCTTTGCAGAAGCAGACGTCCGTCTTTGCCTCTTCTTCTGCTTATCCGATTCAGGGGTGTAGTGGAGGGAGGCCTATCACAGCTGTCATAGAGTGATAGGCAGGAGACACCCTTGACAGGTCGCTGGGGCCAACACAGAGAAACAGACAACCTTTCAGACCTACAGCCAATTTAGAATCAACAGTTAAAACTACTGTAACATGCATGTCTCTGTGGCAGGAAGGCAGAGTACCGCAGGAGGAATCCACCGAGGAACAACATGCAAACACCACAGGGAAAGTGCCAGCGGATTCAAACCCAGAACCTTCTTGCTGTGAGGCAACATGCAGACCCGTGTTGAATCTCTGGCACCCAACAAAAGGAAACCGTTACCTCAGGATCTCATAACATCAAATCTATCAGTCCATTAATATGACATGGTAGTTTATAGCAGTTACTGAATGTGTGGTCTGCAAGACTCCACTTAGAGCCTCCTATCTTCTGCTTTCTGCTTGAGCAGTGAGCCAGAGTGTGGCAGCTCGAATCCTTGGGCTACATACGGTTTTTGGACATGTCACAGTGAATTCCACGTAGCTGCTTTGACTTCAGGGTGATGGCATTACACACGCTGAGCAACACCTGTGCTGTTCGATGGCAAGCCAGTGTTACATAATCACGAGGAGCCTGCTTGTAACCGCTACTGTGAATTCCTTGTTAAAATAAAGGCTGATCATTTTCAGGCAGGCAGCCCTGATTTACTAAATCAAATTAAGACTTACTTTGGTCCTTTAATTATAAATACCTATAAATGCTGTGCTAATCTTTGCTGTACTAAAGTTGCTGAAAATAAGAAGCAAAGATACAAAATGTGATTTCACAGCAGACTTCCTGCTGCAGCATCACCGAACATGGAAGAGACTCTAACCTTTTTTGGCAGCTGTCTTTCCTCCCAGATCCCTCCCCATCCCCCTTGAGCTGCTGGCCACTTCTTTTATTTACAGTTTGCGGTTTCACACAAAAAGTGCAATGATGTGAACTGTTTACACTTAGCTGCACAAACCAAAGCTGTGTCCAACTAATAGACTCTCCCTACAAGAAGCAGCCACATGCTCCCGGGCTTGCCTCTTATCCACAAACACTAAAGAGGCAGATTCATCACTCGTGCTAAATCAACTCAGGTCTTTGCAGGAGCAGACGTGTTCTGCCTTTGTGACTCTCCTACACCCACCAAAATTTTACAAACTACACCAAATTCTACAAACCTTATTTCTATGTACGTTTGCATGTTCTCAGTAAACTGCTGCACCTTTTCTTGGCAAAATAGAAAGAAATGAGGGGTGGCCCAAGACTTTTGCACAGTACTGTAACAACATTAGATATTCACAGGGTTTCATAATGTAGAAATCTATCAGTCAATCATTTGTATGACATAGGGCAGTTTATTGAACTTGTAAATGAGTTAGGAGTCATTATGCATGACCTCGGTTTTTCTACACTCACAAAACCATAAAAGTTTGAACATTTATAATAATAATTTGCTGCTTCAACATTACATTCAAAGCTGTAAATTGTTATAGCTACATTTTGTTAAAAACACAATATTTACATTAATTGTAATACACAAATTTTATATTTGGCATACTTACATTAATCTCATCATTTCATTTACAGGTTCTCAAGTACTGATTAATGTGAATATTTAATCTCAAAAAATTTCCACAGCAAATCAAAAGGAAAATCAACCATACAAAAAATGAAACATATCCAAACGATACCAAAGCTACCCACTCCCACCTCCACCCCTACCAAAAAAAAAAAAAAAAAAAAAAAAATTTGCAGAGGACTGAATTTATTAATATTTTATGCCAAAAACGTCTCTGCTTTTACAAAACACTAAAATCTGCCCGCCACAGATTGCGGCTGTGCTGAGAAGTCAGCTCACGTCCTCTTTTTAATTAAACAGAAAGTAGATGTCAACTGTACAAATATTTGACAGTGATTAGTTTGTAAATATTTTGCCAGCACAACATCAGTCCTCATGTGTTTTAAGGTCACCGCTGACAGTGAAAATCTGCTCCAATTACTGCTCTGTCAAATTAAGACTTTAGAATAACAGCACAGGTCATAATGTGGACAAGAAGCTGTTGTTTGTGCTTTTGTAAAGTTACATCTTAGCAGTGGGTTATAGATTAAGTTAAATTTTGGGGGGGTAACGTTAATTATTTATTTAAAAGAAAAAAAAATTTTTCAGCTGAGCTTCTCCAAGCTTCTTAATTCCAGGTCCCATTTTTTAAAAAAAGGAAGAAAAAAACAAAAGATCTTGACAGCACACTGTTCAGTTTCCTTTGGCACATTACTCCCCCCCCCACCCCGACCACCCTGTTGTCATATACATCATGCAGGAGGAATAGGGTGTGTTCACATTAATGGCAATGGGCAATGTAAAAATTCCAGTTTCTCCGCATAGAAACCTCATCTACCTTTACTCATGTGTTTGGTCCAGACTCTTGTTGTCACTGATTTCCTCAGATTTCAAATCCCAGTTTTCTAATTAAACCACGTGAAGTAAAAAAAATTGCTGTCATTATTGTGCCAAAGTTGCATTTGCGGATGTTTTTGTATTCCTGCATTAAAAAAATAAAAAAAAGACCAAAATACGGTCACAGCTGAGGTCAGATTTATAGAATCAGAAAACGCAGGTGTTAGAGCATCTTTTAAATTCCATACTTTTTTTGTTAGTATTCGTTCAAAGTTTGAGGTTTTTGTACCATTGCTTATATGGATATGACTAGAAGAACACACCCTTGTCTACTACACTTCAATGAAATGCATACTCGAGGCCTCTAGCACCTTGTTTTTTTTTTAGCCGTATACAAATATACTGAGCTGTTAAGAAAAGAAAGGGAAAAAAAACGTGCAAGACTCACAGATAAAAGACTCTGTTTCCAATACTTAAGGCAAAACAATTCTCATATATACCAATATACATATATTTGAGATTATTACATCTATCAAAACTGTGTTTTTCTAGTGTGTCCTGGTAAACGTATTGTGTGTTACAACTGACCGCGGTCAACTATTGTATGTACTAGAGCTAAAAGTGCAGAACGATTAAGTCAAAGTCAACGCAACGTCCTCTAGTAAATACAAAAGAAACTTTGTGTATCCGCCAGTTTTTCAGTTTCTGGACTGCCTGTTAATCTGTGGGCTTGTGTCTTTTATTGGAGTGTAGGTCAGGAATGCCAGATTGAATATCACTAAAAAAAAAGTGAGTGCCATGTAGAAAAGTGCAAAATATGCCAGTTTTTTCCACCACCTCCTTTCGTGTGCTCCATAACCAATGCCTATAGCTGAGACACCTTTCTGGGCAGAGGCTTCGGTCGGGGGACTCGAGGGTCGGCAGTTCCATCCAGCTTCATGCTGCCTGTGCGGAGCTGGTGAGGTTTGGGCGGCAGGGCTGGGGGGTCCATCTGTGGGGGAATGGAGAGGCTGTAGGGAAGCGGCACGGGCCTGCGGGGGTTGTTCCTCTCGTAGACGCTGTAGGGCGGCGGCGTCTTGTTCTCTCTGCGGATGGGCTCGTCCGAGCTGCTGGACACAGAGTTTGGCAAGGTGGTGGGCAGAGGCAGTTGGTGGGGCGGATGGTCACCTGTGGGGAGCTCGGTGCCTGAAGCTTCGGACACACTACAGCGACTGAGCGAGGATATGCCGCTGCTGTAGCTGCCGGACAGGACTGGGGAGTTGGAGACCAGACTGGCAGATTGGCACTCAGTGGGCGAAGGGGTGAAAGGTGGCACTGTGGTCTAGATGGAATGACAGGAGATTTGATTTAAAATACTTCACATTTCACTGCACAGAGGAACAGATTTTTTAGCACGTGGCTATGACCAAATCAAATCAAGCTATTTTATATTTGTTTTTATACATACATATTTAACCAGGTGGCATAAACATTACAGGACAGAACACTGATCTAGAAGTCTAGAAGTTGTTAAGATGCAGCTTTACTAACCCAAGCAGTGCTGCTATTTTCTCCTAAACAACAAAAAATAATCTTCCTGTTAATGTTTGAGTATACCAAGACTACAATGACTGACATCAGTGTTGGGAGTAGCTACAGACAGGATCAGAGGTGAAGCTGTTGTGAGACTTTTAATCAAAGAGAGGAGAAAATAAGCATCATTTTACTTTATAGTAAGAATATCAAAATATTCGCTGTTTCCAATTTCTTTTGCTGTTTCTTTGCCTCATGTGAGAGAATCTGGCTTTTAAGTTGCTAAATTAAAAAACAAAACAAAACACCCATTTGAAGAAGAAGTCTACAAAAAAAAAGAAGTCGCAAGAAAAATTATGATAAGATTTTGTGATTTTTTCTGACATTTATTTTGGTAAACAACTGAATAACTAAAAAAAAAGTTGGTGGGTTGATCAAAGAAAAAGAAGTAGCTCCTACTTTAAATGTCTTGGCTCAAAATATATATTTTTTCTTTTTAATTTCATTTGAACCAGTGGGCGTGAAGTGAGAGCATTACCAGAGAAAAATAAATAAACAAACAGAACAGAGCCATAAAAATGATATTGTGATACTCTGGAGGATCTCCATCCTAATGCTCTGTATAAATGATAATTATAACTGATCAGAAAACAAGAAAAATGAGAGAATCTCCAGATTTTGTTAAATCTGCAACTTCAGAGCAGAGCAGGAAAGGAGCTCTTTAAAAACAAATCTACAGTTTGAACCCTCAGAGTTAATTTCTCTCACCTTAATAATCAGCGCCATGAAATAGCTTGTATGTATCAACAAAATCTTAAGTGCATGACAGAGAATCAAATAATCTTGCCTATTTTCTGTCTCTATTATCATGAATCGTGTATGATAAGCACTTGACCATGAGGTGGGCCTCCTCTTTTAAGCTGCTGTAAACATGTGTGCTGACACAGCTGTGCAGCAACAATAAATAACCTTAAAAACGCAGTCAGTGAACAGGATGAGAGGACCAGGTTTCTCCACTCCATCAGCCGGCCCTGTGCACCGAGACGAAAAAACACAATATGTTGCACTTCCCTCCAACAAAAATCCGATCACTCATCAAAATGTTTTTCTAAGCAATTACACCACGCTGCCATTATATCTGCTGAAAATAATTGGATCTAGTGGAGTATACAGTTGATCAGTAAGGTTGCATTGTTCCTGCCACAGGGGCATGCACAAAGAGATGTATTTGACATGCACGACTGCGTGAGCCTTTTCACATTTGTCCGAGCGTGATAAAATCTGTATATTTAATACAGCGCTGACAAGCACTTTAAACTCCTGACCCAGTTTTCCACCTCTGGAGATGAGTAAGTGCAGCCCTGTCAGATTTGCACCATGTGTTTTCTGCGGGTTCGCTGCCGTCCTGGGGTTTGAGGTCTGGTAATAGGCCCCTGGCTGCACGGAGTTATGTGTGCGTTTGGCATGGGTGCGCTCATGTGCCAGATAATGGGGCCCGCTGGAGGTCCACGGAGGATTCATCTCAGGCTGTGCTGGGATGGGCACTCGGCACGCCGCTCCAGGCCTCTTCTATCGCCACGTCGAGCGCGCGCGCAAGCAGACGTGGGAACACACTTCGCCACGTACAAATCTGATTGACAGAGCGTGCTGAGTGCCAAGCTGTCACTCACACTTTGGGAACCAGTGTCTCGCTCTCTCTCTTTCTATTTCATACACAAGGGGTGGGAAACACACACAAACAGCCGCATTCATGGCAGTTGTCACACGCAAGGAGACATCACACCTGCGACAACGCTGCGAGCTCAGCACTCTTGCTTGTGACAAATAAGATAGCTGCTAGCAGAAAACTAGACGCCGTTTCAAAACAACTTCTTTATCCTCATTAAGAGCTCACTCAGTGCTTAGTTAACCTTTCCCAACCCTCTTCTGTATTTGCAGACTGGTATTAAAATGATCATTAATAAATCAGAGCTTGGAGACAAAGTGAGAGTAATCAGTTTATCTGTAGATAAGCATTTAAAAAAAAAACACTTTCAGGTCAGAGATATGAAAAAACTTCTTTCAAAACATTCAAGTCAAGACGCTGAGGGGAACATTCAGTGCAGCACAAAGAGATCTCATCACATTAATAGTAAAGGGAGGGAAAAAAACCACAACAAATAGGGTTCAGGCTTTGAAATTTAAATTCACTGACAGATACATCTATCTGGTTTTGCATATTTTCAGCAAGCACACAGTGTGACATCCTCCCAGAGCTTGAATTCTAACACCGAAGATGACAGTTCGCTTCTACCAGGTGTACATATACTTAACACACTGTATGCCCTCAAGCCAGAACCATTTTTCTGTCCACTCTGGGACAGCTGTGACATGAAAACTACCAAATCAGCAGCGCTGGAACTGTTAATGGTTTCACTGAACAGTAATGCAAGTCTTATGGCTGACACAGAGTAGGATAAAGACCCTGCAGCTGGTTAGCTAGATGACACCAGTACAGGAAAAAGATCCTGAGGCTGTCACTTAACGTCTGTCAGGCTGATTATGAGTACGACTTTGACTTGCCGACAGATGAAGCCCAGTCGGATTGGGTTTCTCCCAGTTGGGCTCAGTCGGTGTTTACAGTGAGCAGATTAAGGGACAGATTTACCAACAGTCTGCACCAGTAAAAAAAGCTCTTTTGGTGTTGAAAAGCTACTGTTGGGATTCACTAAGTGTCACTTTTGGGACTGAAAGGCATGGATGCAGGTATTTTTTTTAGCCCCCAAATACTCACACCACTATGAAGAATCTAGTCTTTTTTAATCTCTTCTACAGGGTTTGTTCTCAGTAAATAGGCCTGGGAAGCTTGCAAAAGTTAGTGGACTCATGAAACAGAACCAGTACATCAAGATTCTCAATAAAAACATGACACAATCTGCCAAAAAAGCTTGGTCTTTGGCAGCAAGACTCTCAAGAATTTGTGAAGAGAACTAAGGACCAAGGTCATGGCAATGAAGCCCTGAAACCTTAAAGACTTGGAGAAGTTGGAAGAGAAGTGGGCCAAAATCCCAGTGGGCACTTGAAGAAACCACGTGATCAACTACAAGAAGCGTTTGGAGGGGTTATCACAAATAAAGGCTTTGCCACTGATTACTAAGAAAGCGTGTATGAATAATTCTGGACTTTTTTTCTAAATCTTGTCAAATAAAATACTAAAAGTTATTAAGTACAGCGCTTAACAAATTTCTTAGACCACCGGTCATAAAAACAAAAACACAAATAAATTAGATTTCTGTCAAAAACTTGTTTAAAACTAAAAAAATACATTTATTAGGTCAATAACAAACTGAATTCATGTTCTAATACCGAAAATTGAGCCGGCACACTGGATTTCCCAGAGAAGTCAGAAATTAATTGAGTGTAACTTTAAACCACTAAAACTAATTTTTCCTGTTCAGGAATGCAATTAAATAACTAGAATTTGGCATTTTAATCAAAAATTAATAATGTGCTTTACTATTTTTTCAGCTTTTTTAATAAAACTGTAAATTTGAAAATTAATGGAGAACAATAATAATTATATTTTAGCAGTAAAAATATAATTTTGATTAAAGAGCTTGTGCATACTGGTGGATTAACCATTACAGAAACTAATTACCAGTGTTGTTAATTTAGGGCAGCTGTGGGATAAACCTTACACCGGGTGGCGGTCTGATACATTTATTAAGCACTGTATATTGAAAATTCATGTGACTGTACTTCTTACAGCCTTATTTCACCTCCTCATAATACTGTGCAAGAATACATTTACCAAAAAAAGAGAGAAACGTAAATTTAAATAAAAAACAACAACAAAACACACAAACAGCAAACTAATTCAACACCGGGATGAATTTTCGGCATAACTGGATTTGTGGGAGTTTCCCTCTCAGAACTTAAAAATGAATCACATAAACATGACTTTCCAAGGTTTGTGTAGAAAGTACTTAAGGTTAATTTACTGGAAATTGCACAAAATTTAACGCTAGGAAAAAAAAGCATGCCTAATTTTGTGTCTGATGTGACTGTGATACTCTCCAATGGGAGTCTTAATTTATTTGGAATACCAGGAAGCAGGTAGCTGGCACAGATGGACAGCTCAAAGCCGGGAATGCACCCTGAACGTTAAGAGTTGAGCCCTGCATATTTCTTTTCCTTAATACTGTAAACAGGCTCGACTTTACTGAAGCACAGAGCGTCTGAGGGAGGCTGACAATCCCAATAAAACACACACACAAGCATACTTCTCTTATTGTTATTGGAGGCAGCAAGTTACTCATTATAGTGTGTAGTGTTTTTTTTTTTTTTGGTCTTATTCCTACATCAGTCCATGAATTACAACTATGAAAACTCTAGAGAGCATAAAGTCTTCTTTCTTTTCTTTTTTAACCTTGGACAGATCTAAAGTGTTTTAGTCTGATTGGGTCATTAAGTGTGTTGTATAGTGGATTGCGTCTGTTGTTAGGTTTGTGCTCCTCTCTGACTGTCAAACAGTAGAATCTGATCCAGTCTTCAGGTGTGTTTTAGTTAGTTGTTAAGTGTGTGATCCGCTTAAGGGTCAGGCTGTCTCAGCAAAGGAAAGAGAAACTTTAAAAAAAAAAAAAAAAAAGCCCCAAAAAAACAAAAACGAACCAACCTTTTGCGGTGATCTGGATGTGGGGACAGGGGATTGAGGCCTCATGTTTTTAGCCGAGGAGCCTGCCAGATGAAAGAGAGTAAAGAGAGGTAAAATTCAAATTAGAGAAGTGTTTTCTTCCATTAACAAGGATGACACAGCATGAGTCACGCAATCACACGCACTCGGAGCAAAGAGGGGCAGTGGCTTAAAGCATCAATGAATCAAATAAGCACTGATGTGCTGCAGGTCCTTTGGACCGCCTTAAGCTGGTTCTACATCCAACAGCTGTTACTACACTATGCAAAGAGGGCAAAAAAAGAAGAAAAAAAGACTCCATCTGCTTATTATGCTGCTGGGCAGTGCAATACATCAGGAAACACCAGGGAATAAGTCAACACGGCTGCTTCTTTAAATAAGTAAATAACTAAAAGAGAGTTTGAGCTGTTGGTGAAAAAAAAAAAACTGTTGTTGAAAAGTAATGACATGCATTTCTCAAGGGGATTGAAAGGAAAGAAGAAAAAAAAAACCTGGGAATTGACTGGAATTTTAATTGGCATTAACTTCAGCTATCTCATAGTCCGCAGAGATTTCCACACTTGCCCACAGCTGAACCAAATGTCTCATAGTGGGAAAAATCAGGAGCTGATGCCGGTTAGTAGAGGAAACACTGCTGTCACTGTAAGAGCTGAAAGCCAGGAAACAGTGACTTAGATGGGAAATGCTTTAGTAGGAAGAGGTGGTGTGAGCACCAGGTGTCAAAAGTCAGACTGGAAAATTAGTACCATTCTTCATTGGAGGATTTTCTTCTATCAGCTTTTTTCTTTTTACCTGAGTACGGTGGCCTAGGAGGAACAGGAGGGCATAGCAATCTGCCGCCAGAGTCAGAGGAGTTTGGCATACCCTCTTTGACACTGTCTAGGCTCCAACTACTGGGAGCGAGCCTCACTTTAGAGTACACAAAAACACCACACGTCACATGACAGGGTATGGGTTACCCAGGACAACATATGAACACACATGAAATGTTGCACATTTTAAATGGATGGCATAATGATTACTGCAGCACTGGCTTCACATTAATGTAAAGTGCTTCCTGAGTTTAGACCACAGAGACAATTTCAATCCTTTAAAGATACGAAAAACAGCAATTTTCAATCAGCTGCCTGTGATGAGTGATCAGATGCAACATGACTTCCATCTGCCAAAATCAGAACCGTTTGGATTATTACACATGACAGAAATCTCTCCTCGCTGGTTTCTAAGGGAGATGGAAAAATGTGATGCCGCATACTTCAGGATTTAGCAAATCCTCCAAGAGAGACTCGTGACATTTGCGGGGTTGTTTGTTCACAACAGCAGTCCTGATTAGGCAAGTTTTTTTTTCCCAGAGTTTTTTGATTGGTCTAAAATTATCCATAAAAGATGTGTTTTTAACTCTGATTGCTGCTCTTCTAGTGTTCAGTCTTCAGGAGCTTAAAAACTACCAAGCAGCTCCAAAATAGTATTAATCATCATATTTATTTTCTGGCCTGGTGTCCTCTTCTGTTCCAATATAATCTGCCAGAGTGAATTACCTTTAGCCTTTTGACAATAATGGCTTGTGTGTGGTTTCTGTTAAGTTTAATTTTTTTCATGTTTTCATTTTATGTCTTCCTGATCAGTTTCTTTTTTCCTTTCCTTTTTTTTTTTTAACAGATTGAGAGGATGAAATCTAGTCATATTTTTTGGTTTGTCCTGTGCAATTTCATTGTGCTGATTGCACAAGTAGCCATCAAAAGGATTTGAAACCTCAGCCCTGAAAAAGCAAAAATATTACCTGAATTAAATATACTGTTTTCTTTAGCTGCTTCTACACCACTTCCCACATCCTGTTATTTTTAGATCCCCTTCTGACCACTTGCACATGCCCATTTGTGATTGCACCTCAAAACTTGTGCAACTCCTGGATCAAACCGACCCAAACTTCATGTTGAAAAATCATGTCTTCGGCCCAAGGACCAAAGAGAAAGTGCTTGTGTCTGCTTGTCCAACATTTTCTGAGTTCTGCAGCATGAATCTGTCGCCTGGGATCTGAATGCCAACAGAGCATTTGAGTTAGATCATTCACTAACTTCGCATTGAAAGAACTCAATCGTCGCGCACCACCAACAGCAGTACCAGATTTGGCTCCCTGCACTTTGTTCTCTTCCTCAAAATTAAATTCAGATTGAAGGACTGCTTTGACACACTAGAGGGGATCCATCGCATATCACAGATGCACAAGAGCAAGTGGCCACAACATCCTCACTTGATTTAAAAAACAGAGCCCCGCTGGAAGCAGTCCAGGGGTTCCCAAACAGCCAAACTTGAAGAAGAAAGAAGCAGAATTTAAATCAGGAAGGACTTTCAGGTTTTTATGGTTGAAGTCACAAAACTTTCAGTTTGCAGCTCATAAATATGCTTTAAAAGCCTCCCATAGCTTTTTTGTTAGACATCTCAGATGCTGTTTAGTTCTGAGATTTAGAGGTCACATTCAATCAAGTCTTTAGCTCTCCAGTTGCTCCTTCTAGTCTCGGCGCGCAGACGTTTCAGTAAAAATAAAAAGTAATCAGACACCATAATTGACATCACACTGTGAGTGATTACTTAGGTCACAGTTTCTAAAGTTGTGGTAGCCTGATGTCTGGACTCAGCCACTGAGCAGCCTTTTTTATTATTATTGTTCCATCCCATTTTACAGCAAATGTAACTGCCACTTGTTCATTCGCAGGTTTCCTGTTAATTCTAACACCTTTCATTACTGTTATGTGTGCGAAGGTGTCTCGTCACCATATTGTGCACCTCTCACTGCATTATTTACAGACCACAGCTGAATCTCACGGAAAAGGTGCGCGTTTGTGTGCGAGTCACAAGGAAGCCGCCGCATCCACGCTCTTCGCTCTTTGTTTTAAAGTGTCTTTTGTGCAGTCCTCCATAATTATTTAACCAACTGTTCTGAGAGCTGTTGTTTTTTTGGCTGCGAGAAACAGCAATGATACAGGGGAAAAGGGTGCGCTCGTTTTATAATCAAATGATTCAGGTATTTTGGAATTATAATGGAGGCTGTAAGCGCTCTGCTCGAATGGCAGGCATATTTTCCCCAGAAAATACGAGACATATGCATCTCCCTTTGTCTATGCTGAGCTAAATGACACCGAGTGGGCTGAACTAATCCATATGCACTCATACACAGGAATGCCACACATGTCCATCAATATTGTAGGAATAGTACCTGCCCTTTTTCGGCTCTTTTAGGATGACAGATGATGGAAAGCTGTAATCTAGTCAGTGTGTGTGTGTTTTTTATTGTGATTGTTTGTATCCTGAGGAGCTCCCAGAAGCAGTTGTGTGAGGAAAAAAAAAGCTTTCACTCAATCTGTGGTCAAACTGTGATACACACACACACACTGCATGTCTGGACATATAAAATGCCACTCTGTACAGTGGCATACGCATCAGTGACTACTGCTTTTTTCTGTGGTTAGGGTTTGTGGTTAATGGTCACACGCTGGGAACTCGATGTGGCGGTGAAATGTACGGCGGTCCTGAAGTGCGAACGCGACAAGAAAAATAAAAGCACGACATTTTGTAAAACATAAACAAGATTTTAGAACACACAACAATTCAGACAGCACGGAGATATTTAAAAATAAGAATAAAAATAGCGAGACCAGGTTGATGTCATTTCCTCTTTCTATACTTCTCTCTGAAGCATCTTTTTCTGAGCTTTAAGATAAGTTTAAAAGGACAGAATTATGAGGAAAGAATATTTTGGTTTTTACAGCTACTGTGTGTACTTGTGTTTCATTTTTTGTTGCATCTTGCATCTCAGGCCCACCACAGGAGTGGAAATAAACCGTCTCTGAATCGACAATAAGGAACAATAAATACTTTTAATACAAAAGAGCGACTACATAAGATAGCATCGTTTCCCTGGAAGAACAGAGAACGCTACGAGTGCAACTGAAGGACATAAAAATATGTTAAACAAAGTGTTTTTACCTTTATCAGGCGCTGAGAGGTTGGGGTCACTCCTTGGTAAAGTGGTATCACCTATCTGATGAGCAGGGGCTCTCTGCACAAAGAAGAAGTTGCCCAAATTAGTGTCTAACACACACAGTTCACAGAACTGTATTTGTACCACAATCGCCAGCCTTAAAAGCAACAAGAGTTCAACAAATTCAACAGAAAAGACACAAAGAGCACCTTCACATCAGAGATTTGGATTTTGTTGAAGTGGGTGACAACCCCCCCCCCGCCAAAAAAGTATATATCTAAGCTCCTTTATTCTTACGCTCTTGCTCTAATTACAGTAAATGATACAAGTGATCAATGTCTCTAATGATCAATATTCCATTAGCAGCTAATAGCGAGTCTTTCATTGCTGTCAGGTTGGAAATAATTGTTCGGCTCTCTAACATCAATACCTCCACACTTCAAATGACTCAACACAAACAGGGGGAGAAAAACAGGTGAGCAGTGACAGGCGCTGACCGCAAGAGATGGATGGCCTTGAAAGACAAACATTATTTTTCTGTTATCGTGGCTTTGTCGCTGCAGATGGAGTGTGTGATTGTGTTACAGTCTGTCCTTCATCGAGAAAAGAAACTGCAATATCATGGCGTTCTTGTCAGCTCTCGTTATTGTTATAACATTAGTTGGCAATACAGGATCCCCCCCAACAGGAATAAGGCAGAGCTGGACTGTTTGACTTTAATAAAACATGAGTAACATCAGCAGCTCCTGAAAAACTAGCACTTCTCAGCTGAGAATGGCCTCGCGGCATGTGCCCTCATCCAAAAGCCCTTTTCTTTTTTTTGACAATCACTCACTGAAATATGTTGTACTTTGCAAAGGTGACCTTCTTTTCTGCCCCAGTATGCACCTTACGTGTGGCTGCAGTGCTGGACAAATATAGACCCGCCTCTTGTTTTGCCTTTTTGTTAAAATCAGGCAGCCACACACCTGGATGACAGGTTGGGCAGTGAGCACGACTAATGTTAACAGGACCATCTGTAAGAGCCACAACTGAGAGGAAAATGACTTTTCCTCATCCATGAGCACACACACATTGGTGTACCGTCTTTGAAGTTGGTAACAGTGGTCAAACCTACAGTGTTTGACAGTGTTTGGGAAAGGAAACCAGCACCACAGTTACTGAATTCAACCAAAAAAACCGACCCCAGCATTCAAGAGCGCAGTGATATAAGCTCCAGTAGATTATGCTATCGGATCTCTCACCACTGTAATCCTCAGCTTTTGCCCGCCGTTAGTGGCGCATGAAACGGGATTTCAAGCTTGGTGGCTGGATGTCTCTTGCCGAAATCCATCATCGGCACTGCAGCCTAGTTCTCTTCTTATGTTTTTATGTATGTGCACACTTGTACTGTTGACTCTATAAAAAATAACTTATTTTTTCATGCATGTTAATGCTTTTACTACTAATAAATGAACACTGTGAGGTCAGGTTCCAGCTCACACCATCAAAAACAGTAACTTTCACTTCCAGACATAAGGCCTGATCACCTTCCCTGCAGCTCTGTTGCTACAGTTTCTCTCTCAAGTGCACCTATTGTACTCTTTCACAGCCCCACATTTTTATTCTTGGACTCTACTCAAGTAGCTTTGCATGGCTCATGGCTCACAATATTCCCCATTTATCTTATACTGGACCTGCGTGCCATCCCAGTTCACCCTCTGCCCCACCCTTTCTTTAAGTCAACTTTCTTCTGATTAACTGCCCTTCTCAAACAGAGGCTTTAAACAGCAGGAAGGTGGTGTTCCTGTGCTCACAGCTTACTTATAAATATGCAAACCTCATTATTTGACACTTTCTGAATTAACAGGTAGGCACCTTAATGCAATACAAAGGGGAAAACAATTCACGGCTCTGGTGTCTCTATGCTGGCGTGTTAACAGTCATTGAGGTGTACTGCAAATTGAACATAACACTTTAAATGCATTCTAACAGCAATCATGTGGTATTATGACATATGCACTATTTCTATAAAAGGCATAATTGCCATATTTGTACATGCAGATGAATGCGTGTGCTAACCTGTGCAGGATCGAGGGGGTTAGGGAAGATGGCACTGACTGGTCTCTCTCGCGGAGACAGACAGGCATTTCTCTGGAATGCTTGTGTTTCTCTGCCATTTGAGGCGATCCTGGAATGGATGGTACGAGACATTAGAGCGGTAACAGATACACATACACACACACACACATACACACACACACACACACACACACACACACACACACACACACACACACAAGTAAATACACAAACACATAAGGGACCAAACGGGAGCAAGGTGTTAGGGCTATTACCCACAAACGCTGGCAGTCAGGAAAGGCCAATCTCTCCCCCTCCCTCCAAGCCTCTCCACCATTCTTTCAGCCTCACTACTTCCACAACATGATAAATGGCCTGGCCACTCCTACACAAGCGCATGCACACACACACACACACATACACACACACACACACACACCCTCTCACCTCCTCTGTTACACTGGACAATCACTACAGAGACATGTGCTACAGTTCGACACTATAACATATGTAACACACCAACGGAGATGAACACAAAAGTCCTCCCCCACACACGTTTGTACTTTTTTTTTTTTCCCTCACAGTACTTCTCCTCAGCTGCTCTAGCTATTGTATGGCTCTTGATCCATTAGCGAATGTTACAGCACTTGGAAGGATATCATATGAGTATGAGATGCTGATCATTGGCTCTCATTCAGATAACACCACAGCAGCAATAATTCTCAACATGCTTTATGGGTGGACAGAGGGCACTTTTATAAGGGCGTCGGCCACTGTCAGCACCTTGCCAAAGGGGAGTGTGTACGCTTCCATAAACGTCTTCATATATTCTTACTTTTTATGATGGGGATCAAGCAGAACACATCGAGATGGGAGCAAGAGAAGGCATTAGGCATTCAAAATGCACTGCAGAGGAGGCTTGGATGGCACCGGCCTGGACAGGAGATTGTGTTGAAGTCCAAGAGGGACACTCAGCTATAATGATCTCTTACTCTCGCTTGCATTTTCACTGGCTCCATGTTTCTTTCAGTAGCATTTCTTTCAGCTCAGCTCAGCTCAGCTCATTTCATTTTTTTTTAATCTGGGCTCATTTTGTATTCCTTCTATTTTTCAGTCTCGCACTTTCCATTCAATGCTCCCTTCTCATTGTTCTCTTTTCTTCCCCCGTCAACCTAATCTGCGTTTATCCCTAGCCGTCATCTAACCTCCCAAATCTCACCAAACAGGATGCTGCGGTGGTTTGAGAGAACATTGTGTCAGTGAAAGGTCAAAGGTTCAGTGTGTCCAGCTGAACCTCTGTCTGCTTCCTCTGTGTGGATTGAAATATCAGCTAAAAGCCCATTGTGTATCATTTTTGTGGAATAAGTGGTGTTGCTGAGTGCCAGCCTCACCTCTGGCACTGGATGGGGCTGAGCTGGTGACGTTGGGCGAGGCAGAATGGTTGGAGCTGAGGCTCGAGGTAGATGGGCTGGGCTATAGGGGGAAAAGAGAACAAGAATAATTACATCAATACCAGCATCTACACCGAATACCATGAGCATTCACAATTAATACAACATTTGTCTACAGGCTTCCTAGCAAAGTTTGCTTAGCTTATAGTGGATATATGCTTGGCAAAGCTGAGCATGTGTTTTTAGTCAGTTCTTTTTTGTTGGAGCTTTTGTCTGTAACATTTATCTTTGTCTCAGAGAATTAAAGAAAGAGCTGAAAAAAGAAGACAACATTTTAAAGTGCCAAAAACTGCAAATCCTGAACTTGAGGCTGCTTCCAAAAGTGGCTTAACCCCACAGACACCCAAGTTAAAAGGCCCAACTTCACATGAAGAATAAATATAGTTACCGTCTAGCACAAAAAAAACCCATTTTGATCTCAGTAGCTAATTTATCCCTTTATGACAGCTCCACAGGAGTGTAACACTTTTCCTAACTCATCCATTTACATTTTATTTAGGCTTAAAGGTATGCATTACTGGAGATGTGTTCTTTGCTAAACACGTGATGACACAGACGTGATGCAAACTTTACTTGCTCTGTAAAAAAAAAAAAAAAAAAGAAGCACAAAACTAACTCTGCAATAGGTTCAATCACATCCTTGACAACAGACCCCCCCCTTATTCTGGGCCTGCCAGGTGCGGGAGACAGCCTGCCAGGACTTGTCGGCAGCTTTCTGAATTGGCCAAATCTAGTTTAGATTAGACTCCAGCGGGGCTCCCTGGACGGGCCCGCACAAAGCACTGTGTCCTTTTTCGATATAATCATGACAATTTGCTTGGACGGACAGCATTTCACACAAGCAAGAGTGGAAGATAGAGAGAAAAGGGTCAGAGGAGAAATAGGAGTGAAATAGAGTGAGAGTGGATTAAAAAGCATTGCAAGTGAAATCTGAGGGGAGGAGGAGGGCAAATGCCAGGGATATGGACTCAATTTACTAGGTTAAGTGCCTTTGCATGGGCGTGTAGGCACAGGCACAAAGGGAGACTACCTGCATGTTGAAGACTTCATCCGAGCTCTCCGATTGCCCTGTGATATTACTGACTTCATTGGAGGCTTGAGATGACAGAGAGGATGAGGAGTAACGGTTCACCGCAGGGTAGCTGAGGGGACTAAAGAGCGAAAGAGACATGGTTATGGCGGTTTTCAATACAGGGAGTGAAGTTTTATACTATTATGTGACATTATCTTTAAAAGGTTGCACTCACCAAAGATTTAGCAGCAGTAAGGCCAATAAAAGGGAGAGAAAAAAAATAAACAGAGAGACAGAAAATGCCAAATTAGACAAAGGCAATTGATGCATCAATCACAGCATTCCATCAAGCTGCCAAAAGGCACAAGAACGAGATGTGACCTGGTAGTCTGTTGCAAACTAAAGAATAAAAAAAAAAAAATCAGAACTCAACAAGCAAAAATACGAAATGTCACAGGGAGATCGAGGTGATGTGTGCGTCTCCATCTTTCCTGTGTGGCTGTGCCCCGCGGGATCAGACTCTGGAGGCAGAATGTCGCAGGTAGACGAAGTGGCAGGGTCACTGAACACATCAAAACATGCACACACACACACACACACACATGCGCACGCACACCACATCCCTGCGGGTGCCAGCCAAACCACCCACACCCATTGTATTGAGCTATGTCAGTAAAAAAAACTGCAGAAGGCAGAGAGAAAAGGCACAGAGCATGACGTCTGAGGTGAGATGGAGACACAAAAAGCAAAAGAAAAGGGAAGTAAGATGCGGACAAAGGTCTGCACAAAAGGGCACACTTTAAGACAGAGTGAAGCAAGGTGAGCGAATAACAAGGAGAAATTTTATGCACTCCTGAAATGGAAGTTAAAGAGCTTTTTGGGTGACTTAGCATAATAAACTACAGAAGTAATTGACATTGAAAAGCAATACGTTTTCCTCACTTGTTAATTTAATTAGCTGAGAAAGACACAGACAGGCACATAAAGCACAGAAATTAAGAAAAGAGTTGTCACCTCCGCCTGGCAACTCCTCTGCTGCCATCTGGGCTAATGATGCTGGGCACGGAGTTCCTGTACGTTCGTGGGCTTCCATTGGTGAAGTGCACCGGGCTCGCGCGCACGTAAGCTGGAAATTCCTGGGGGTTTTTAAATTGGGGAAGAGAAAGTGCACATGATTAAATGGTTCTTTGTGTCAGCATGAGGTATGTAAATAAAACACAGAGTATGTAGATGAGGGAAGTTTGTTTAATGAGGGGTGGCTTTCCTCTTTAGAGGAATAAAGGGGTCATTTACTCAGAAGCCTAAGCACAGCAGTCACTTTTCTAACTGTCACATTCGCTGTTTGTTTCCATTAAGACTCGAAGACTCTGGGAAGTAATTTGAGGAAAATGAAGTAAAACATGTGAGACAGCTTTAATCATCCTTACACATCAATGGCAGTCATTAAGTAAATGAACCTCTGTTTAACATGATATTTGACTCTATCATTTGCTGCACAGCATTTAAAATGCTTTCTTAAAGTTGTGGCCTACCTGTATGCCCAGACTGGATTTCATGAGATGAAACTGGTCCACTAACTTCTTGTGGAGAGGTCTCATATCTTGAGGGACAAACTTCTCATGCACAGCGAGGCCGTACTCCAATATATGTGCCTACAAGACGAAAGCAATAAAGCAGTGTTTCCCACAGTGCGCCATTCTTGAAAGTCAAATTCAGGCAATAAAAATGATTAATCTCATCTTTGTATTTAAAAGACATTATGATCGCAAGCAATATTTCTAACCTGCTCAAACATGAGTTCTCTCAATCGCCCGATCTTTTCTCCGTCCTCGGGGTGATTCATAATGTAGTCCTTCACGAAAAAGGCCTGCGTGGAAGCAAAATGCAGAACGTCTGTTATGTATGCGCTGTTTCAGCAGCGCTACCTGCATCTCAGCCCCGCCTGACAAAGTAAATTAACGTCTGCACACCTATTTGTCGAGTCCCCTTGCATTGAAAATGCTCACAAAAACAGCAAAGATCGAGTAAAATCCACATCCCACTCAAATGCGGGGTATAAAACTCTTGTCTGGCAAATTTGTGTTGTAAAATTAATATCAGGTTCAGGGGTCAGGATTAAAGCACACAGTGGCTAAAAATAGAAGGTGAAAAATACCACACCGAACGGATGTTAGTGAAATCAAAGAATTGATTTTGCTTTGATTTAAGAAGCAATTTGGGCTCAGATTTTAAAAGGCCTCTTTTATATCACTTTCATTCATGTCACTGCACTCTGCTAGAGATCATGTTGCTTTAGAAACATCATCCTTCTTGATTTTGGCTTGCTCACTGTGCTTTCGATTCACTTTCCCAGACACTGCCTTCAAAAAAAAAAAAAAAGGCGACTCAAAGGAGAAAACCAATAAAATGAAAAATGCTTCGGTCTGCTTTGACTGATTTTTTTTTTTTTTTGTCGCATCCATACATTAAATGCAAGATTTTCCTTGTTTACAATGCCATCAACACTTGTGGTGTGTCTACAGATTATGCTAAATCCTTTTCAATCTGCATCAGACTACACAAAGAATGGAGAACCGATGAAAAGACCCAGCTCACAATCTGCTTATGAATCTGCAGCACAAAACTGAGATTGAAAGGTAAGGGGGGAGTTCACTAAAAAGATCAGCACAGCTCCTCTCTCAAGGACAAAGCTGTCTATCTCCAAAGAGACACTTAAGAGAAAAGAAGCTGAAGGCTGCTTCAGACATATGCACTCCCAAACACACACACACACATAGATCCCTATCAAAGGACGCATGCAGCTTACAGACTGAGTCTTCAATAAAATAAGGAGAATTATTATTCGAGACAGACGTCCTCAGATCTTTATCAAGATGGCACAAATTAGTATGCACTGTATATAATGTTCTTTCTTATTAAACTGTGCAACAGAAAAAAAAATCTTATTGCATAAACATTATTACACTAAGGTAAGGTAGCAAGTCCAAAGAGAGAAGTACTGAATTTCAGCAGGAAATTCTATCCAAGACCCCCAGAAAAGGCAGCAAAAAATAATCAATAATCTTCTACAAATGATGGAAATTTCTCGTCAGGCTGCGGGGAGTGAGACCTCACCACAGAGTGGCTCAGTTAATCATTAGAAAAGTCCAATTAGAGACGGAATGCTGAGGGGAGGGGGGAATAAATCAGACAGCATTCCCCCTCAAGGGTTTCAACTCAAACTACAGCAATAAATCTGAATATTAATAACGACAATTTCTCCTTCATTTGGAGCCGAGCAAACCTCCACAGCTGTCAATCGGCATTACGCGGGTAAATTAATAGATTTATAGATGCAGTCTGTGGGGCGCTGCATGAAATATTGTGCCAAGAAAAATGAGCGGCGATAACAGTGGCAGCGGGTCTGCTGCAGAAAAAGAAAAAAACAAAACCAAAAAAACCAGTCAAACCTGTGTCCAGCTCATCCAATAATAATAATAATAATAATAATAAAAACATGTGTCACTTTCTATTGTTTATGATGTGGAAAAAACAAATTAGAAATGATTTGAAGGAGGTGGTGGTCGGTTTTTACCCAGAGAAACATTTCATAATCCTGCAAACAGCATCTAAAATAGGTGCAAATATTCTGGAAGCTGAAAAATTAAATATATAATTTTTTCTTTCAGCAAAATACTGGCAGCAAAGATGGAAAGCACTTCTGAGATGCTTATTTTGGGGACTTTATCAGCATCCTACAAACCTTAATAGGCTACTTATACAGAGAGACATGCTCTTCACTCACAAGTACACACATACAGTATATGTTCCAAACACAACACACAAGCATTGTCACAGCAGTTGCTATGCGACACAGAGAAGGAACGGAGTTTGTGAAGAACAAAAACATTTTATTTGGGATTTTTAGTCTCTCTTTTCAGTTGAGCTCCTAATGGTTAGTGTCTCCACTTCAGGAGCATTTAGAGATGCAGCTCTCGATGAGCTTGCCCATATTCCAGTTTTCCACACCAATCTGTTACCACTTCACTGTATAAGCTAAATTTATGCTACACTACATTTGTATGATGACAAGAATAAATTGGCTATGAGTGTGTATTTATAGCACTTTTATTTAGCTAATCTGGTGCTCTGCCGCCTTGAGAATTCAACTCTGTGCATAATAAACTTGTCAAGTCCACTTGTTGAAATAGCAGCAAAAGGCGGAGCCGTCTCCTCTTTTGTGGCGTTAGACTAAACATACAGACTGATGATTCTTATCAGCTTTACCAGTGAATGTAGCACCACAAGGACCGGGCACTGAATCTGTGTCAAGTAAAGCACCGGTGTCCAAGTTTCCATCTGCGTGCCTGATAGATTTATGAGCTAACAAGCTAACCTACAGCCTGTGTTGCTAGTTTTTCACAGACACAGCTGAAAATATATTAGCAATCGCTGATTGTTGGACTGACATCGGCTGGTTGTGAAGTTAATATAGCATTTGTTTTACAGCAGTTGTTAGATGATAGTAAAGAAAACTTTTTTTTTAATATCAGAGGTGCTATTATTTTTTAGCAATAATCACCAGAACACAAAAAGATCACTGATTTTTTTTCTAGCAATTTAGAACATTGATTAGAATCTGTAATTTTACCTCTATTTTGGGGGTCAATGGGGGCCCTTTATGGACTCAAACTGAATAATTTTAGAGGATATATTAACACTCATGACAAAGTTCATACAAGGTAACAAAAAAAGATATAATACAGTTTACTTGTAATGAATGTATTTGTACAGAAAAACAAAATTAACATATTTGCTGTTTGGGGGTCCGTTAGGGGTACAAAAAAATGCATCAATGGTGACAAAGATTTTTCTCTATTCTCTGTTCAAGGTGTTATTACCAATAATCATGGGAACTTAGAGAACAAGTAACTGAACAGTTTTTCTGTAATTAAACAAAATGTGTGAACATTTGCTTTTTTAACCCTTTCAGTCAGAACACCAAGCTTAACGTTTCATCTTGAGAAAACTTGAGAAAAAAATCAACTGAACCATTTTCGTGTGATTTCCAGATGGAGCAGAGTGCATTGCATGGAGCGCACCATGCAGGACAATGGATGACATTAGTTCTCTGGACCTCTGGTCCACAGCACTAAAAAAAAATTCCATGTTGGTCTGCCGCCTTGAGAATTCAACTTGGTAAATGACTAATTTGTGCAACTGCTGAAAGGCACCTAAAAACAGTTGGATTTAGGCTCTGGGGGATTCAAAGGTTTACTTGTACATTTTGTTCAGTGAGATAATGTTCACAAACTCAATCCACTTTTAGGATTTCAAAGTGTAAATGCAACAGAAAAAAGTAAAAACATGCCAACTCATTTCCAGGTTTTAGGCATCCAATCCTGTATAGTCCTTCCTCCCATTCTTCTATATACTTGACCTGACCTCTCTTTTCCCCCCATTCACCCTACCATTCTGTCTACTGACCAAAAAGAATCCCATCCATCGACCTATTCCTACGCTACCCATCTATCTCATTTTCCCGCTTCCGCCCCCTCTAGTTTTCCACTCATCCATCCACTTGGTCAAACCTTCACTCAGCCATCCATGCATCCATCCATCCATCCATCTGTTCATCCGCTCCACCCTCCACAAAATCCTCTCTGTCCATACATCTCTCCGCTTTAAGCCACCTTCATGCATCATTAGGTAATCCATATGTCACTGCCTCTCACTCTTGCTTAGGTCTCTAAAACTCTCCAACCTTATCCTCCAGGAAGCTATTCATACCTCTTGGTAGCGGGCCAGCCCCCCGTTGACTGCAGCGTCGATGACCCCGTTGAGGCACATGGTGAGAGGGTTGATGTTCTGCATCTGCCGGCTCTGACACTGGGTGATCAATGTGCGCAACTGTAAGTTCTTGTTCTCGATCACCTCGATGGCATTCTCCAGTGGGCTTACCTCCACCTGTGTATGTGAAGGATGGAGAAACATTTTATAGTTTTTCATTACTTTACAAGTAATATCTGAAAGCTCAGATATCTATAAGGTATAAGAGCAAGGAATTTGATTTCTAAGGACTTCGCTATATAATAAATGTTACTGATATGCTTTAAAGTACTGGGGTCCAGCAGTGTGAACCATATTAGGCTCTACAAATCACGAGATTTCAGCCTCTTTTGACTACTTTTAGGTTCCAGAACAGAGCCACGCAGCCATTACTGAAGAAGATCAAATACCGTCTTTTGACTCTTTACTGAACTGCATTAACCTTTTTTTTCCTACATTGCCGTTATTTGTAAAAAAAAAAAATAGCTGTAAGTACAACATCACCATAATAATTTTGACCTTTTAAGTTAATGTGGTAAAACTTTTAGCACCGGCTTATTTACACATAAAGCAGTCTACCTGACAGCTAGTATTCACTCTCAGTTTCTGAGAAATCAGTCATTTTAGAATTAAACACTTGACATGAGCTTGTTGTTAAATTTGTTGGTTGAGATACTGAGGAGGTAGCCTAGAGTAGCTTTATAGAGCCTTTTCACTGAAAACTGCTATCTGAGTGAGCATGAATCAAAGCAATAAAGTTGTGAGCCGTAAAAACCTAAATAATTAAAATACGCTACAATGCTTCATAACTCTAAAGGGAGCTACAAAGTTAGGCCATTTTCATTAATTTTTTTGGTCTTATTTACAAAAAAGCACAAGCATGTATGAATTTATCAGCCATTATTAAAAAAATAATTATTACAGCTTCAATAGGAACTATGTAATGTTTTTTTAAACATATACATTAATATATAGACAGTTTAGCAGATACTCATGACTGCACAGAGAAATATTCTTCCCTTCATCCTGCACTTCGTTTTCTCTCTCTTTTCTCTTACACAAAGCTTAATCCTTTAGCTAATTGAGCTTTTGCCAATTCTGCATTTTAAATTCTACTGCATTGCACAGCCATCGTAGGATAACACTGGCTTTACAACCCACAATTTCACACCCCGCTCAGCAGCTGTGAACTAAAGAATATGTGCTTCGACCATCACCAGAGACACTGTGTTACGTTTGGCACACACTGGACAAAGCAACATTTGGAAATCCATGGAAAACTGACCCTTAGAAATCTGAATGAGAAGCTCTGAGACAAAAGGTTTATGTGTAACAGTGTAGCAAATTGTCTCATGTCAACTATTATAGGAAAATGTCTCTCTGGGAAAAAATTCTCATTACAAAAATCAGTTCAAAAAATTTGACATGTCAGCAATCAAAGCAAAGCAGTTTGGCTTTAAGGGTGACATGCAATCAAACCAATGGTGGAAATATCCCAATAGCCCCAAACCTATGACCGAGGCCATTATTGTTCTGCAGTCTAATGACTTGGATCAATACTTGTATATTGGCTGTCATTACTCTAAATTGCAACCTGCAAAATACAAAAGAAAAAAAGTATCACTGCGTCCCTTGTGTGAGATGTGTGTTGCGTTTATGCCTTCACGGTTATTTCATCAGGCGTGGTCACACTCACCAGCTCTCTCTTTTCGACTTCAAACCAGCGGGAGATGCCTGGAAGACTCTGGATCAGAGTCAGGGTTGTCCTCTCCACCCAAAGACTCTGCAAATACATCCATGAGCATTAGCTGATTGCTAAACATACAAAAACATCCATTAGGCCTGCTGTACACATTGCCCTCTATCTCTGGCAAACTGCTCAGGGTTGAATTACTGATCCATAGTTAAAGGAAAATGTACAAACACCTACTGCCAAAAAAAAAACAAAAAAACAAAAATTACTCATTGATCAGATATAATGCCATATGTCTGATATCATCTCTGACACTTATCTATGCTGTCAGCCAGCACGCTTGTCAAACTGCCAACCTCTCACAAGGTCATTACGACAGCACGTAAACTACGAAACTTAGATATATTAACAGTAGGCTATAAACATACTAGATTCACAGTATAGTGGAGCACTCACAACAGTGTTTACACTATATTTGTTAAGAAAGATGGATGACAAACTGTACATTTTTAGGGGTGATGTGTATTGTACATTTACTTTTATCATAAAGGACATGCAACTTCTCAAATGCAATTTCAACTGCTCATCGGACAGAAATAATAATTAATAATTTAATTAATAATTTAAAGAAATCACATTTGCCACTAGGAGCTTGTGAGAGATACTCTCAAACTTGTCATTAAATACTCATGTGCTTTTAAAATTAACTCCTGTAAAAACAGGGATCCAAAGATAAAAGCCCTGTGAGCACAGTGTCTTTATTTGACAACTGGTGTTTCTATGATAATAAACTAGGAGTCCACACCTGTGCGAGTAGTTTCATGGAATTACTAGAATGGGTAAGAGCCTACAGCCATGCTAGTTGTTCCGGAGAACTGTGCAGTGGAGCGTTGAGCTTGGTATTAAAAACTGCCTTCCTTACAAAGGTCTACAGCATTCCGAGTACTTAACAAGAACAACTAGCCACGCTAGTTTCCAAAAACCACTAGCATGGTGAACTGTAACCTCAATAACACAATGACTTTATGCTGACTGCTAATAACGGTGTTCTAACTTGATTGCAACGACACTTTGACGTGTATAAGTCATGAAAGCCTGTTAGCTTTAGAGGCAAATGCTTTTTAGTCCTAATCAGAATAATAAGATAATAAACTAATGGGTATGTGATTAGCAGTGTCATTCGTGTATTTTTACTTTTAAGCCAAAGAATGTGAAGATGTAAGTTACCTTAACCCCCACATCTTTATTTTATTCTTTTTTTTTTTTCAAACATCTTTTTGACAGCTTCAGGGGCTTTTTTTTTTTTATCAGCTGGTCTTACTAAAGGCTTTCTAATGATCAAGATGCTAACACAGTATAGCTTCATTTATTTAGAACCAGTATCTTGCTCAAGGACACTCTGGCAGAGCAGATGAGCGCTGACGTGCACTATTGATCCAGTGTCCACTGGCTGAAGAAAGGTCTTCCGACTCACTACACAACAGTGCTGCCCTTTATTGATTTTATGCTTTTTAAGGCCAAGAAACCCTCCTAACAGGTCTCTGAGGGGAAAAAAGGGAAAAATACCCCCCCCTCCAAAAAAAAAAAAAAGTACTGCAGTTTAAAGGCAGGAAGTTGAAAACAGAATCTCACATAAAAAAGCAATTTCTGTCATGCAGATAGAAAGTTTTTTTTTTTTAAATCTCTTTCCTTCTTTAGTATATTACCATATCCTGACTTTGGCTTACTGTTGCCACTATGTGAAAGTTTATCATAGATATTATTCCCATCTAAGAACCAGAAATATCCAGTCTGATGGAAATGTGATATCATGATTAAATTTGGCCAAATAGCCTTGATGGAAGTGAGATGAGAAGGCTGCATGAAGCGTGTGCATTAATGCAGAATATTTATGAGAATAATATCAGCGTCCGTGTGTCGGGTGTGTGTATCTGTTTAGAGTGTGTGTGCAGCTTCGTGTGAAACTGAATCACGCTGTACAGACTTCATTTGCACCAAGCGGTACACGGCCTCCGACTAGTACCCGAGTTCCTGTGTATAATTACTGGTACCAGAGTCACAATGAATAAAACATGCACTATACACAGAGTAATACCTAAGCACTGGTCCAAACTATCACTCCCTGCATGGCCCGTGATGGATGAACAGTGCAGAAAAGGAAGTAAATGAAGCCATTTTATATCCGTGAAAATGTAAATGTCATAAATGGATGAAAAAAAAAACCTTGTTTTTATAGCACATAACGTTTTGCAACGACTCCACATTCAGGCCTCTATTTTTTCCCCCCACTCAGCAGAAATCCACAATTCATGGATTGAAGAGAAGATAGAATTAGATAAATGCAGAGCAATTTCCTTTACCTTAAATTCATTCTCCTTGTCTTTGGTGCCCTTGTGAAAGGGCCGGTCATATCTGAACCTCCAGATGTGATTAAACTTGTAGAAGCTTTTGATGTTGTCAGGCACTCCATCTCTCTGCAGCACATCTTGACTGTCGGGGATGGGAGTTACAGCATAGATCTGCAGGTCTGAAAGCACCGGAAGTTAAGGAAAGTGCATGAGAGAGTGACAAGAAAGCACTGCAGATTGAAATGCAAGAAATCTTCAATGACCTGGAAGCATATCGGAACTTTAAGATATGCTCACACAAAGATGACAAAGGCACACATGGGGTGTAGCTGTGTGTGCAAGTACAGTATGTCACTCCTTTAATATGCTTATGTGTATCTTTAATCAAGATATTGGCCACACGTTTGCTGACATGGACACAATGTCCTGCTAGGGAAACCCCCCCCCCAAAAAAAATACCCACTAATGTATTCTAGCGCCCGACCGATGTATCAGCCAGGTGATATTAGCCATTTGCTGATACATCTGTATCAGCAATTTATAACTGCCGATTAAATGAAAATTTATGAAGTAAAGAAGAGACAAGAGAAACACCCTTCAAACACCCTTCACCCTTCAACCTTATGAGTGCTGATTCTTGTCCACCAGAGGGCACTCAGCATGTTCCCTCTTTTGCAATGTGTTTGAAACACAACAGCTGATCCGAACAGAGTAAACAAGTAATCTATGATTTGTAACTATAAAGCAAGTTTATTTTTAAATTGCATCATCAAATGATCTAACTACACTATCGCCAGATATCGGTATCTGGCTTAAAAGTCCTATATTTGTTGGGGTCTAATGCATAGTGCATATCAAAATATGGTTCAAATCACGGTTAATATGTATGGAGGAGGTCAGTGAGGGGCCTACAGAAATCCATAAAACATGATGGAGGCTCTGTCATAGGTTAGAGCTGCATTTCAACCATTGGTGTTGGGGATCTTTTAAAAATTGAAGGAATTATCAAGTCAGAAAAGTATGGTTAGATTTTGATCCATGCAGTACCAGCTGGAAAGCATCTGATGGACAGCAGTTTCATTTTTCAGCATTTTGACAATGATTCCAAACACACTGCCAATGCAGTTAAAGCATACCTGGATAGAAACAAAACAACAACAAACACACACACACACACACACACACACACACACACACACACACACACACACAATGGAACACTATCTGTCATGAACTGACTTCGCCAGAGTCCGGACCTCAACATTATCAAAGCAGAATGGGATCATCCCGACAGAATGGAACAAAAAGGCAGCAAACATCCAAAGAAGAGCTTTGAATGTCCTTCATGGAACCTGGAGAACAATTCCTGAAGACTGCTTAAAAAATGACAAGAAAGCTTGTGTAATGGTGTTCAGGCTATGCTGGAGAATAAAGATGGTGCTAGCAAATATTGACTTTCAAGAATTGTATAAACCGTTTCTTCTCTACTTATATGCTGTATTTCCATGCATGTTTGCACGTTTCAGCAAATTGCTGCAGCCATTTCCAATTTTACCAGCACGAGAAACTACGCTCAGTACTCTCAGAAGTACATACAGTAAGAATTGACAGTTTGAGCAGTGGAGAAAGACAGAGGAATGAGATGTGATTGAATACCATTCAGCGATGCTCAGCCTCACCTTTATTATGAGAAACCCCTGCACTGATGAACAACTATATCAGAGTGAGAGAGGGCAGCTAAGGCACATGAATTCATATGCATGAGTGTTTATATCAAGGATTTACAGATGGGCGAGCAATCAGAGAGACTATTGATTGGCGTAATGTGAGAACAACACAGCGGCGCGCTACTTTATTTAGATGTCATTTTGAGCGGGGGGAAGCATATAAAACACAGGCACATTACATATAAACATATTAAAAAAATGAAAAGGACACCATAACTTGAGGCTAGTTTCCCATGGGATCTAATGACTGAATCCACTGCTGCTCAGTCTTCATTTTTGATGTCAGCTACACACCTGGAAGATTTCACAACTGCAACTTTCACAGTTGCAACACTACTGCATTGACAAACTCTGCCAACCTCCAGACAGGATGACATACAAACACCTGCCAAAATACTTTAAACCTTTCTCTGGTTGTTCCTGCTACACTAAGACCACATTTTGCCGGGATGACACACACACGCACACACACACACACAGACTCACAAGGTGAAAACAACACCAGCCTCACCGTCACAGCTGGTAAACATGTCTCTCTATCTTCAGCCCTGCTCGCTTTTAGTGCTGTTTTCTTCAGTCTTTGTGTCACTATGTCACTGAGTCTGCCTATTTTCTTCCCTCTTCTATCTAGGCCAACAGTTGTCCCATACATTGGTGTGAATAATTAAAAAGCCCCACAAACCGTAGGAGTGAATTTGAACACTGCATGGGAATGAGGAAAACTGAAGAGAGCTTGTGAGTAGGTTATAGGATTTGTCCCTGGTCCCTGGTAAGAATTGGCCCTTAGGTTTTGTGTTTAAGTACATGCAAAACCATAGCGTGTCCGATTGTGATTTGTATTACATTTGTAATACATATTGGTATACTGCATGCAAATTGTAGCATGGTGTGCTTGTGTGATAGCACGGGCCTCATGTCGCCTTCGGGCAATTTTGCACATGTATACACAAGGCTAGCTGAGCACTCTGACAGCACAGTATGCATGTATATGTATGCATATGCAGTTAGTTTACATTTCCACATACTGAACTGTATCTGCTCAGTGTGGATGCATGTCTGACCAACTCTTTTCTGTTCTATTTTAAGCCTCTGTGCAGAGCGAAGGATACACTGTGCGTCTGCCTGGTATATGGTCTGGTCTGGCTGGTTTACGTGCTGCATGGCGATGGCGTGGGGAACTCGTTGAGCATCCGCTGCTGGAACGCCTCCAGCCTCTCGTAGTCATGGCCGCGGCACACGAACTCCTTATTCTGCAGTGAGAGTTGGGAAAGAGGCAGCGTGGGGTTAGCTTGACATCTAGTGGGAGGAGACTAAAACTGCAGCACCATCTGAAAACCCCACCAAGGACAGGGCCTGTTACATCATTAAATGGCACTGAATAAGAGTTGCTGAATGTCACCTTCCACTAGAGGAGTCTTATATAAGGAAAGTTAATTCTTTGCAGGAGCTCTGTGTTATCTTCTGAAAGGGTGAAAGTACTTCTCTATTCAACTTGCTACTCAAGACAAAGAGGGAATTTGGCTTTACTTACCCGTAAGAAGAAAGGAAGCTTCTTTCCATAGAACCCAACTCTGAAGAATTCAGGTTCTAGTCTTTGCTGGTCCATGATCTTGTCATAGAGAGAAGCTTCCATCATCTGAAAGTCAAAGACAGTACTGGTTGTAAACTAACAGTCCCTATTCAGTTATGTTGTGCATTTTTCTGAATGACCCAATCATCATCTGGTAAAAGAAGGAATCCTCAAGGAAGTGTGCCTACAGCTTCTGGAACAACTCACCCTCATTTTACTCAAGTTCCTGTAGTCGTAGTACGACTCATACTGATCAGCAAGCTCTCTGCAAAGGATGATGCCATTCTCCCAACACTGAGGACACAAAAACACACACTTATTCCCCGTCACCTTCACTGTGTCCTGTCTCAATAGAAAAACACCACAGCAGTAACAGATTGACCAGAAACCTCCTCAACACTCATTTGCTCTGCAGCGCCCACACAATCGGTCTCCACTGGATGGCACTGGCGAGTTAACAACGTCAGTAGTGGGAAAAAAAAAAACATCTCCATGCAGGTAAATGCAGCACCCAACCACCCCACTAATTAAATGAAAAGCATTCCTTTCCTGCTGCCTTCCACTCCCTGTTTGGCAGCACTGGCAGATGGCATAACTCGTGAATGTGACGGAAAATTGGACCACGAGTAAAGAGGGGTGGCCTTTTTAACTATTCCACTGAGATTTGTTTTTGGGTTGGGCCCCCCCCCCCCACACTCATCAAGTAGCACAGTTTTGTTTTGCCCCCTCCCGAGAGTGCAGAGTGACAGCAAAGGTAGTTAGGATAACGAAGTAAAATTGGAAGAGAAGAGAATTGGGAAGATGAAAGAAAGCAGCTCCCGAGAGACGAAAACAAAACACAGCCTGGGAATCGTTTCCCAAATGACGCTGCGTCCTGAATCAGCTGCGCTCTGTTTGTGCTCATAGTTCTTACTGATGATTTTGTTTTAGCTAAAAGCAGTGCCATCAGCGCATATCGTGCTTCAACAGACAGCCTGGGCGTCATCGGCATCCTGAGAGGAGCGGCGTAGAATACTGTGGGACAATGTGGATTCCGCTCTAATTATAGCCACCAGCAATTCACCTGATTAAGCTGAAGAGGCGTTGGCACTTCAAGTCAATGTCACAGTTCACAACGGGTGGAAATGTCTCAGTACATGTTTCAGCTCTCAGCTTTAAAGGGGATTTCATTTTATGTGAATGATGTCATTTCTACTAAACAAGCAGGAAAAGCAATTCTCTGATCTTCCACCCTGGTTAATGTTTTATAAACGTGTTAGTGCTTATTATGTTGAAGTCTATGTATTAGCAGCTAACATATATTTACTCTAGGAGAAGCATCAATAATATGGCTGCTCCTCTTTTTCGTTGCCAGGTATGAAATAGGAATGCATTTAAATTAGAATGTTTTTGAATACATATGAGAAGCTGACATGCTGCTGGGTATTGGCTTGGCAGAAATTCCTGTACACTCACTGGCACTTAGCAGTGTTTTAAGGAACCAGTTGCCTTGCTAACTAAAACCTAAAAATCAAGCTTATTTCATTTATTGTACCTAGCAGTGTGCTATAAAAATGGCACAAGAAAAATTTTCGGTTTCTGTTGAAAAATAAATGAAAATGGATCGCTGTGGAGAAAAACTGGTGATTTCCAGCATACCTTCCCCCTGTCGAAGTTCTGGATGATAGTGAGATGCAAATACTCCTTCCTTTGCCACTCGCTCTGCATGGGGTAGTTGAGGAACTCTCTGAGCGGCCTATCTGACCATTCCAATAACTCATCATACAACAGCAGGGTGTACGACGCTTCTGTGAGCACACACAGAGACAAACGACATATTAATCTAAAAGCAGCAGCTCCCCCCCCCCACACACACACACCTTGTTTTCAAAACTTGTGAAGGATTCAGTCTCTCAAACACTGATGAAAACACTGAAGCGGAATGTGTGTACATTCAGAATACATGAAAACATGAAAGGGCAGCGAAACTAGACATTCCAGTAACTCATCATACAGAAGTACTGTGTGTGTGGTCAAAATAGGCTGGACCCATGTGGAACAGCATTCCTGCACCTTTGATTAATAAGCAATTAAATCTGATAGACAGCGAGTTGATTTTTCATGTTTTTCATGTGCTGCAGCCTGGCAATGCTTACAGATGATGCCACAGAAACCATTAAGTCACCGCATGGCCTCACCTGCATACAGCTTTTTTTCCCCCTTCTCACCAGTTGTGCGTTCATGCTGCAAATGTCAATAACGTTGCAATTGTGGTACTTTGGCATTTAAAGCTTGCATGTTATGTCCTAATTCATGTCAGACTAACAAATTAAATGACAATTTTAATATTATTATTTTAAGGTTACACAGGACAGTAAGTGCAGACTAAACTGAGAAGTTTTCTGTATTGTGATTCAGTTTGCAGATAATTTTGAATTGTAATTTATGGGAGAATTTTGTAGCAGCAAAGATGTTGGTAGAAGCAGAACTTCCAGGAGGAAAAAGCTTTTAAATCAAAGTCAGCAATTTTTTAAGATTTTGTTTTTTTAAATCAGATTTGAGTGACTCAATAAGTACCCTGATACATTTTAACATAATGATATTCTTTAGTAACACTTTACAAATTCCATCTTAATACTAGCATCATACTAGCTAGGGGGTGAAAAATCACAAAGGCTCATGTAATATATTCTTATTTATTGTAGAATGTAGCTGGCTAAACCTCAGAACCAGCCACAGCAAAGGCTGGCTAACTGTAGCCTGTCCACAAACCAAACAAACCTGCTGGACCTCACAACAGGAATTATGTAAAGACTTATTTCTGCCCCGTTACACCACACCCACACTTGGCCGCATTATACTACAAGACCATTACATTCCTTTCGACGTACCTGTGTAGTTTTGTGCTTTTAGGTGAAGATCATACAGTTTGTGAATGTAGCGGATGTACATTTCCTCTTTGTTCAACTCTGTTTTGTAGAAATTCTGGCAGGAGCAGATTCAATGAAAAAATACAATATAAAGAAGATAAACATTAACCATGAGAGAACATAACCATTAGAAAGGAAATTCGGAGAAATAATTAAATGAGCACATTAAAAGGTGAAAGACTGTTCTGTGGCAATGGTGCAACAATATATTTCAGCTGCTGATTTGCACAGACTTTTGAGTCTACACACTGAAGTGCTCAGATAGTGTGGTTTCTTATGCAACTACATGACTGTAGTTATATAAGAAAACACAAAATAAACAACTATCAAGCAATATACATTGATTATGTATATTATGATTATGTTTCTATTTTTTAATCATTCTGAAATTAAAAAAAGGTAATAACTTCAGAGTGTAATAACAGTAGATCCTGGGAAAACCCCAAACCACCTGACACAGTGCACGCTACTCACCAGTAAACTGACAGTGCATCCGATCTTTTTGCCATCCACTTCTCCTAACTTCATACAATCCCTGCGGTAGAAACATTAAGAATTTGGCATGACGAAAAAGATCAAACAGGGATGCATCTGTGTCTGAAAATATCTGTGTACGTGTGCATCCTCTCACCTGTAGTCGAGGAGTCTTTCCATTAAACGAGTGACGGTAGCGATCAGAGAGATCCCGCTCTCCCTCCAGGTCTCTCTCTCAATCTTCTTCAGGAGGCTGAAGGACAAATGAAGAGAGACGGAACAAGACAAAGATGTAAAGACCAAAAGAGACAGGAGGCAAAAAAAAAAAGGAGCGGGGGAAAAACTGATTGGAAAGGATCAGTGATGGAAGAAATAACTAAGAAAGGAAAGGAGGTGAAGCAAAACTTAATAACAGTCACACCAGTGTCACCTATGCTTGTTAGCCTGCCCACAGGAGTTTAAGGAAAACATAAAGGTGGCTCAAAAAAATTCACATTACCTTATTTACTGTTATGCCACCAAAACTGGTTCTTAGAATTAAGGGCAAACACACATCAGCCAAAATTCTGAAGCTGTTTATTTTTGTTGGAATTGCTCCACATTTCCCCTCACACAGACGACACTGAGAGAACAAAGAGGAGAGTGTCTTACCTAGGGTACGGACCAAACAGAGGAATTCTACTCCAGGCGGGAAGCATAGGCGGAATAAATTAATGATAATATTAGCACACACTCACACAGGTTAGCTTAGGGATTAGTGGAGTTAGTAGGAAAGAAAACTAAATAAATTGAAAACAAACAAAAATAAAAGTAGGCTTAAATCATATAAAATAAAAATTAATTTAAACATAAAAATAGCACCTTAGCACCTTATTGTCTAGGTCAATAATTACTAATTACTAATGCATAATTACATTATAATGCACACTGTAAGCGCTGAGCTTTAATAAAATGCAGCAGCATTACGGTTCATAGTTTGTAATGTTTCATGTAAACAAATGGTGGGAGAAAGAATGACCGACTATGGAAGACAAAGGGATAATAGAAACAGATCCATATTGATAAAATACATATCAAGATCACACTTTGATTCACAGCTGTGAAGTAGCAGAAGAGTGAATCAGAAATATGACTTCATTTAATGAAACAATGGTTTTGTTTTAAGTTGAAATGCAAGATTTTTGCTTTCAGAAGTTCAAATACTAGTAGGCCAGACTGAAGGGCAACATTAAAAAATATGAACAGAAAAGAAACAGGGACACACACATTCACACACACACACACACACACACACACACACACGTAAAAGCGTGTGCAAACACTAAGCATGCAGGAGCACAAACTTGGAAACTCAAGGACACACAGAAGGACCTGGCCGAAGAGATGGTGTGAGTGAAGATGAAGATGATCAAATGCTCATCACTTACCTCTCTTTACTTAATAAATATGCTTGATATGCAAAACTACCTATTGTCTTTTTTTTTTTTTTAATGCCATGTTTGTGAATTTGAAAGTAAACCCGCAGCTTCACTGTCCATATTAGCTACATGCTCTGATAGCAACCGGACCCGTTTAATAGCTTTCTTTATTGAAGCATAAGCGGCCTTTTTTAGAGCTATAACGCTGCCGTCTGCACTCTGGGTTTTCAGGGTTAAAGGCTAATTCTCAAAAGCAGAATAATCAGTCGCATCCACTTCCAGATAAAATGGCAATTTAGTGAGGCAAATGACCTGCAGTTTGCAGTCAACGCAGATAATTTACCTGATGAAGCCTTGTGTGGGTTGCATCATTTAGGTAATTAGACCCCCATAAACAGCTATTTTCACTGGACGTGTCCTGGTATCCTGAACTAGCCTTAATGTAGTTTCAAGAAGGTCCTTGCTGGGATTTTTACTGTTTATTGTGAGGTTTGTGATTTTTACTGTGCCCAGTGAGGCTTTTCCTTGAAAAGTCTTTCAGGAAAGCAAATTTTTTTTATCTTATTTTGCAACATTCTCCGATTCTTTCTCCAACTCACATGCTGTTGAAGAGCTCCCTGTACGTCTCATCTCCTTTGCCCTCAGACATCAGGCTGTCCAGCTTGTCAATCAGCTTGGCCTCCACCTGTGAGGAAAAGCATTTGGAACTCAGAGGCTTACAGTTTGAACATCGCTGAAATGACAAAGAACTACACACAGCTTAATCCTAAAGTGTGTTGCGTCAAAAAGATGGGCATAGTTGTCTAAATGAGAATGCAGAATTGCCTTAAATCTGCATTTTTTGCAACAGGGGGTGACTCCTCTGACTCTCAAGATGTCTCAAAAGCATTTAACAATTAAGTGGGCTCAATGATATCAACCAATAAACGCACAGGTGGGTTAAAAAAATGTTGTAGATTTGCTGCTGTGCTTGGGATCATCGTCCTGCTGCATGACCAAAAGCTTTAGCTGTCAGACAAATGGCCTCACATTTGACTCATAATAGTTTGATATACAAAAGAGTTCATGATCAACACAATGAGTGCAATGTACCCAGGTCCTGTGGCTCCAAAAATAAGCCCAAATCATCAGCCCTCCACCACCGTGCTTAAGAATTGGTATGAGGTGTTTGTGCTGGTATGCAGTCATCAAAAGTGGTGCCATGCATTATGGCCAAAGATCTCCACTTTGGTAACAATGTCCTTTTGGAAAGATGAGACCAAAATCTTGTGGTTTATTCAGATATAACTTTGCAAACCTAAGCTGTGCTGCCATGTTCTTTTTTTAGATAGGGGAGGCTTTCTCCTGGCAGCCCTTCCACAAGCCATACTTGTTCAGTCTTTTTCTAATTATACTTTCATGAACTTTAATATTTAACATGCTAACTGAGGCCTGTAGAGTCTGAGATGTAGCTCTTGTTTTTTTTTTGGGTTTTTTTGCAGTTTCTCTTGAGTGCTGCACTTTGGGGTGAGTTTGCTGCGACATCCACTCCTAGGAAGATTGTGGAATTGTGTTAACATACACCTGAATGCTCCAGATCAGCAAACTGCCAAAACCTCTGCTTTTATAGAGGTGCTCACACTTGCTGATGATCATTTAATCAAGCAGCTCCTGGCTGCTACTTACCATCTTACTTGCTACGGAAGCAACTTAAAAAATAAAATAAAAATCAATCAATAAATGATGTCGATGTGGCTCATTTTTGATGAATTTAGCTTTCGATGACCCTTGCATCTGACGGCTGAAGGCACGATTAAATACTTTTGGATCAGCTGATCTATTTCTGTGCAACAGCAGAACACAGTACCTGTTTAAAATTGCCACTGCGTCTTTGCTCCCAGTCCATCATGTCATGGAAGATGGGGATCATGACATTTCTCAGATCAGGTTGAGGCACCAGCGTCACCTCGAGGAACGGCCCAATCATCGCTGGGATGAAGTTCAACTTATGTTCACCTGGAGGAAATATACAGATCGACACAGAGGTCGGGCTTTCACTTTATCCCTGAGCACAGCATATTGTTTATGTCAGATACAATTTACCCGACTCTGGAAAGCTGCCTTCCTTCAACAACTTTTGCAATAAAACCTGCTCTAGTAGTTCAGTTCAAGTTAACAGTCTCAAAACTTTCTCTTTGGCCTGCCTTCATCCCAGTCCATCACCTAATGACCGACACCTGATTTGGTTGTTCCTAATCTATTTAGGCTAATGGAATCAGCAGTTTTGTTTTTTTCCTTTTGAGTTAAACTGATTGTTTTCTGGCACTTTGCGTCTTCCAATCATATAAAATCTAAATCTTAAAAACGGTGCCTCAAAAGTTTTGTTTTCTTTGGCTAAAACAGATCAAAAGGTCATGTGGAGTTCCCTTCTCTGTTCTCCCTTTGAGCCAGATTCTGCTAAAGTACACTCCCCAAGTCCCTCTAATTTGGTTGAAGTGCTAAAATAAACCAATCCCCGTGCATCCATTACTTTCAGCAGAAAGATTTTGCCGTTATTATTGACATCAAATAAAAAAAAGGGTGGGGTGGGGGGGTGGAGTGATTTCAAAGTGCACTTGAAAATGTGCAAAACCACACTTGAACACTACAGTGGAAATTACCATAAAACAAAATTGCATCCATCCATCACAAAGTCAGAACAAAAGAATCCACATAAAGCAGACCAAGGCATCCAGTCAGTTGCCATGGTGACAAATAAAGAAGAAAAAAGTTTTTTTTTTACAGATCCTATCAGCTCAAGTACAAAGAGTTGTTTACTTTGTTGCATCACACTGACTTCAAGAGCTCTACTTTTGTACCAGAGGAGCAATAAATATGAATAAATAAAAACAGGATTTGGGTGGATCTTTTTTTACATATTATCACAGAACTTTAAGAGATACCGATTGCTGGAATGGAAGGAAGACAGTAGCACTTACAGTACCTGTGAAGATGCCAAAACTATGACTGCCTGTGATCCTAATCCCATATGAAGTCATTTGTTAAGTTAAAATCACCCTGCAAATTTCCTTCCATATTTTGCCAGAGACGTGGGTCCCACCCCAGCAAATCCGCTTCTCTGTGATTTGGGTATACTTTTGTTTTTTTCTACCTCTTTTCCTACATGAGAACTACAGAGGCTGTAGTGGCAATTAGAAATGAACATTTGTTGCATTCAAATTCAGGAGGGCCCACGTCGCTACACAGCATGGAGACCCATCCATATAATGATTGAGCTGGAATCCAGCAAAGGAGTGAAATCGCAAAGCATAATGAGATGGACGCCATGCATGGAAACAATCAGTGAGGAACATTTTGCTGCAGTTATGTGACAAAGAGCCTCCGCCATCATGGGTCTAATCCATGCTCAGGAATCAAATGATGTGAACCATGATGGACACATTTTTTTTCACCTTACCTAAATTCTGCCACATGCTGAAGATCTCACAGCCCATCATCACCCTCATGTCTCCATATCTGCATGATAAAAAATAAAAACTGAACTGAAGGAGGCTGTAGGAAGTAGGATGGCATGTTAAGCAGTCATTAGACTGAGTGTACAGCATGTGTGTGTGTGTGTGTGTGTGTGTGTGTGTGTCCAGCTGTGTTGAGGTTTATGACAGACAGCAGGAGCAGGATAGGGTGGGTTGTTGAGTAGGCGTGTAGCTCATTAAAGACTGCTCTAACGCATGCAGCAAAGAATACCAAGTATTTGCAAACAGTCAACACTTACTTTTCCAATATCTTCTTTCTCTTGGAGGGAGAGAAGGATTCAAGTTGAAGACAGGGCTGGTTGATAAATATTACAGACAGGTAGAAATACGAATCCCACACCTGAATTTAGAAAAACAAAACAAAAAAACAGCTTGTTAAAGCACACAAACTCCTGATTTTAACCTACAAAATTGTCTACTCGTGTGTGGACACACTTTACCTTACCATCAGACTTAATATTAAAAAAAAAAAGATTTAGAAATTGATGTTTATCTTAAGTATTTGAGGAACAAGAAAAGCTACACAGTCTACCTTAAGAATTTGAATAACAGCATTAGCTCTATTTTACATCCATGTCACAGCTTTTGTGAAGTGATGAACTTCCATTATATGTGTCTGCCTGTGTGTCTGTGTAAAGTAATGCTGCAGACACTTAAAGTACTGAAGCGGTTTTGACACTCAGACTTCTGAAGCACTGCAGCACTGTTCAGAGCAAAACACGCGCATCTCCCACTCCTGCCACTGTTTCCTTACCTTGTAGTCAAACTTGTCATTGAGAAAGTTTTTCCTCAGAGCGTCAGAAAGGTAGAGGACAGTTGTGATGATGACACTGAGAGAACAAAAGGGACCGAAAGCAAGAGGTGGAGGGGATTACTGCTATGTCACCTTGGAGGGGAGTTTGTCATTTTCATTGTGCGTTGGTAAAGGAAAATGTGAGTACAGAGGTAAAACTGTAAACACGACGGGGGCAGAGTGCCAGCGGAAGTGTGATCTTGCTATGGCATAAAACTTTTACCATTTTATCATCAAAAAACTGATGCTTGTTTTTCTGTATCACATCTTCTATGTGTCATGTGATAGTGACCTCCAGACTGGGTAAGAAATACATTAATTCTCATTTAAAATGAGAATTAATGTAGAGCACTACATTAAAATCTCCATCTTATGATACTTGTTGTGCAATCAAAAGGAACTGTTAACTGATGGAACTAAGGGTGAATATTTTACTAGGTAAATGCACATAAATATAATAAACAATCCTGAGTAAGATGCATACTGTGTCTCTGAAAGAGCCTCTGATCTCCTGTCTGTCCTGATTAGTGCCCTCTTACTGTTTTCCTTGTTTTGTGCGTCTGTGTGTGTGAAAGTGTGTGGTCTCACTTGTTCGTGACCAGTCTCATGACTGTCCAGTCTTTAGGGAACATTTCTGGTCGGATTAGGATCCTGAAGACTGTGAAGATGTGAAGGAGGAAATCCTGCAACACAAACACACAAACACACACCAACACGCCATGGGTTTATAACTTGGTTAAAATGTTTTTTGTGTGAAGTTGTCTACAAAAGCAGAGGAAGCATTTTTTGATAACTTTGTACTATCCTATTATATATTGTGTATAATTAAAGGTGTATATGAAAAAAGTACAGTGTATAAAAAAAAAAAATCAAAATATAGTGACAAATATAGAGACAAAGACTCGACAACCTTATACTACACTGTGTTTCCAGTGTGAACGTCACACTTTAAATCTGCTCAGAAATAGTATGTAGCATGTAATTAGAACAGCTTCTCCTGGATCTCTCCATGGTGCTGAAACATTCACACAAGGCTTGAGTCCAAAATCAAGTTAACTCAATTACAACTGATCACTTTATTGTTAAAGATCATCAGTTCAATTTTTAGTTAGATGAAAACAGATTTTTATTCATAGCTGCTGACGATAACAGAATGACGGTGATGTGTAATATTGACACTACAGTATTTTTATGCTTATTAATCGTATTATACAGTCAAAGTTTGAGGCTCTACAGATGCGCTACACATAAACAAACAGAAACTGCATGTAATTTTTCCACCAAGTCTGACATCGGTGTTCACTCAGTAATCTCTTGAACTCTTTTTGGTGCAAGTATCATAACTATCACAAAAGCATATTACCTTTTTTCATTGTTTTTGACATTCACCCAGTTATTATTAATTCCCAAAACAGTGAACCCGGACTTCATTAACTTCCTGTCTCTTCTTTTTTCATCATAGTTCATAGCTGCTCCTCACCATGTAATGTGTCCCTGCTGAATGTGTAAAGTTCCCATATTCTACACATTTGTAAGTACACTCACTGGACAATTTATTAGGTACACCTTGCTAGCAGCAGGTCATAGCATTTTTGCCTTCAGAACTATTAACTCTTAATAGCAGAGATTCAACGAGGTGCCGGAAATATTTCAGAGCTTTTGTTCCATACTGGCATGATAGCATCACACAGTTGCTGCAGATTAGTTGGCTGCACATCCGTGATATGAATCTCCCATTCCACCACATTCCAAAGGTGTTGTATTGGATTGAGATCTGAAGACTGTGCACACCATTTGAGTTCAGTGAACTCATTGTCATGTTCAAGAAACCAGTTTGACATGATTTGAACTTTGTGACATATTATCCTGCTGGAAGCAGCCATCAGAGGATGGGTACACTGTTATCATAAAGGGATGGAAATGGTCAGCAACAATACTCAGATCAGCGGCTTCTAAATATTCAGAGCAGCACGTCTGGCACCATCAACTATGCCACATTTAAAGTCCCTAAAATCACCGTTCCTCTCTTTTCTGATGCTCAGTTTGAACTTTAGCAGGTCATCCACATGCCTAAATATACTGAGTTGCTGCCAATTGATTGGCTGATTAACAAGCAATTGAACAGGTGTACCTAATAAATGTGAGTTTACAGAGGAACAAAATCACTGCAAAGACAGTACTTAAACACATAGATGTGTTTATGTTAAATGTCTCAGGCTGGATTGGCATTAAATTGAATTTCCTCACAAACCTTATTAATCACAACTACCCTTCATGTAATTTGCTTACGGAAATTCAATGTGCCTATTTTCCATTTCAACAGTGCAGGTGGGTGTCAAACACCCATCAACCGGAATTAATTATAATCTTTTACTTTTAGAGCTGCAGACAGACACAATTGGGAGCAGAGAATAAGAAAAGTATCACTGCAGACAAATGGATATGGAGGGAGGGAGAGAAAGACAGAGTGGTCTTACCCTCAAGTTGTCTTTGCTGTTGAATGCCTGCAGCAGCTTCTGGTAGTGCTTGTCACTCATCTGTCGCAGAAGTGCCAATAAACATGCCACAAATTCTCCCTGACAACACAACATATAATGAGAGGGAGAAGATGGATCTTTAATGTTGTTGTGTGTTCAGGGTAAACTATTTCTTCCTTTCTAATCACGTTGATCTATCGTAAACAGAAATACAGTGTGCCCTATATTATCATAATTTACAGCAGTAAAGCTTACATACACACACAGTTTATAGCTACGGTACACAGTAAAACACACATACAGTGACATCCTGGAACTGTAGTCTCATGGAGGTTCCAGTAGGTTGGGGCCGGTTGCTAATTTCCAGGATGGTCCTCAGTAAAACATCCAGCAGGCTTTCCACAATTAGCTCCACTTCCTCAGACACCACAGGCTCCTGCAGAGGAAAAAGCACACTTACAAGAATGAATTACAGGTGAAACTAACACATTACCTTCAGACAGTTAACATTTAGTACAAAAAGACAAAATGTGAATGTAAAATGTCAGCATAGTCCTTAAAATTCAAACACAGATTCCATTTCTCCACTCATGTCCTCTTAAAGTTACCTGGCATTGTTCTGCTAGCACTACACTGAACCGTAATCAACATCCGACGTCATTCTGCCTCAGAGCCAACGGCTGCACCCCCCTCCGCCTCGCCACCGCTACCCTATAATTCTATTTTCATCAGTTTTAATGAGTCTTGAACCAGAACGCAGACTAATAAGAAGTTTCAGGGCTGTGCGGAACATTTTGAGACTATAAAAGTTCACAAAGAAAGAGGAGAATGGAATCGAATAAAAGAAAGTAGAATACAAAAGACACAGAGACAGTTAAAGATTAAAAGAAACTCAAAGAGTGGGGAATAAACTGGTGTGTGTGTGTGTGTGTGTGTGTGTGTGTGTGTGTGTTTCTCTCTAGTCTCTACCCCTGACAAAACAGACAGGTCTTGGAAAGAGTGATAATGAGAAGGAGCCTCACTGGCACATTGACTGCCACTGCTGTCACTTCCCTTTAGATATAGTGCCAGTGGGTGTGCGTGTGTGTGTGTGTGTGTGTGTGTGTGTGTGTGTGTGTGTGTGTGTGTGTGCCGCCTCTACCACTAGCAGCATCTTTGGTAGGGAACAGCACAGGCCCGGCAACCTGAGCTGCTACACACAGGACAGAAAAATCACACACATACACACACACACACACACAGCTCAAAGTGACTGCCACTTGCCACAATGTCCATTGCTAAATTGATGGCTCTCATTACTGGACTGCACAGCTGCCAGTGTCCCTGTTACCAAGACTAATTGACCACATACAAGCAACAAAGCAATCTGCTATTGCAATGTACTGGCAAGAAACTGGCATAGGACTAATTCCTGTGGTGTTGACTTGGGGGGGGGGGTCTACTGTCATGCACATTCTTGAAAAATAGAAAAGGGAACTGATTGCAACTACAGATGCTATAGCAAAGTGATAAAACCATGTTAGTCATTGTTTAAAAAGGTCATACTCTGTGACTTGGAGGTGCCGGCGAGATTTGTGCAACACTGCAATGATCTGTTGAATTACTGCATTGATAATGACAGGAAAAAGTCTCGTTCAAAGTTAGATGAGAAGAATAAGACTCTTGTGCTTCCTTGAGATGTGACGCAATCCATCAAAAGCAACAAACTGCCAGATATCTCCTTCAAGTTCCTCCCACCCTGTGCATATGGGATCTCTTGCACCCTGTGAGAAGGGCAGCCTTTTATCCTGAATTTCAATTTGAGGAAGAGGATGAAGTCACAGGGAGCTGAATGTGGTGAATAGTGCCATCTTTAGGCTTAGAAAAAAAAGAGATCTTACACCAAAAGCTGCTTTTTGATCTCTGAGTTGTAGCTGGAGCTCAGATCCAGGCACATGAAAGTCAGATGACTATGACAATAAAACGACTAATGGCTCTCAGTTATAAACATAGTACTCACCGCAGTGCCATTTTCCTCTTTCTTGATTAGAGAAAGCATGCTGGAGAGAATCTGGGCACACATGACCAGGTCTCTCTGCTCCTGCATGTGAGCCTGTAGTACTCGAAGCACCACCGGCAACAGGATGCATCGCGACTCTGCAGCGCAAACACATCAAAGACTTAATGGAAGAAAAGGGAAATAACAGAACAGGAACAACTAAGAAAATATTTAACACTAATTTCTCCGTGGGGCCACGATGTCTTGCTTTGCTTTCAAGTTCACGTGAAATATTGACTGTAACTAATGAAAATTTTGTATATGATTTGGATGAGGGATGTTCTTTCTTGCCACATGCTGCCTTTGGGAGCACATTAGGAAATGAACCACTGACACAGTAATTTGATTCAGTGTAAACCCTTTACTAAGAACAATTTAATAACTTGGGAGTTTGGCTCTCTGCAGGGTAACAATTAGCTATGGTCTGTACTCAAATGGGGGCTAAAACAGTGTAATATTGACTTACAGCCTGTAAACTGCAACACAGAGTATCACTGATCATGATCTGAATGTTGTGAACAAATGCTATTTTCCTGCCAGTCTTTACCTGGGTTAATGTAAAGCTGGCTTTCCACAGTCTTGGCAATGCACTGCAGTTTGACGGCCTCCAGGGGGCAGTCAGGATGAACGGTGGTAGGCAGGCTGCCCCAGAGTCTCCCTGACAAAACCGGCCACCTCACGCACTGTGAAGATCTTTAACAGCTCGCTGTAGAATTGCTGGAAATGTCCGTAGGAACACAGCCTGGGCACAAAGGGGGAATGTTCATAGGATGTCTTCTCATACATCTTTCACTAAATCAGCATAACCTAATATGAATGTAATCCTATAAGAAGTATTATAAGGAAACAGTGAAGATGCTGCTGGGTACAGTATGTATAGTATGTAAGGATTGTGTGTAGCTGCTGTTGTGCATAATTTGTTAGGAAAGACAGGAGTGGTAATTTAGCTCTTGCTTTATACTTTTACTTTAATATAAGTTTTTAACAGTCAGTTTCTTTTTAAATACGTGTTACTATTTTTATACTAATATATACATATATATACATATACATGTATATATATACATATACATGTATATACATACATATACATGTATATATATACATATACATATATATACATATATATATATATATATATACATATATATACATATACATATATATACATATATATATATATATATATATACACACACACACACATATGTATATATATATACACATACACATATATATATATATATATATATATATATACACACACACACATATATATATATATATATATATATATATATATATATTTTTTCCCCCCATTAACAGTATGTACTTCTTTGACTTTGTTTGGAGAGCTCATTATGCAAGAATAAGTAACTATAATGCTCCATACTCTTTATATTCATATTCTGTTTCATGGAAAGCTTTTTCTGTTTTGTAAACAGGGGTAAATATTTACTATTCTGCCCTGAATTACTGGCCCGGCTTGGATTTGGTTGGAGCTCTGGCAGGCCCGGGTTACGTGGATTAAATTGAAGGACAGCTAGGATTGCTGCCCATCACTTGTTTGTAGCTCGCTGTCAGATTTTCCTTCTTCCTGTCAGGTTCTGTCAGATTTTCATTGCACGGTTGAGAGAGGAAAAAGAGGAAGAAGATTACTAAAATCTAGAGCACTGTCCCTTTGTGTAATTTTTTTTCTTTTCCAGGAGATTCTGGCAGAAGACAGATGCTGATTTGTTTTGGATTTTAGAGCAACAGTTACAGATGTTTTCTATTTAAAAAAATCACCCATTTAGATAAGGCAACAAGGGTAGTAACTGCTCATAACCACCTCCAAGGAGGAGGATGTGTTTTGGTAGCACTTGTGCATGTGTGCATGTGTGTGTGTGTGTGTGTGTGTGTGTTCTCATGTGTGTGTGCCTTCCTGCCTTGAAGCAATCCATTAATGTTTGGCTTACATCCACCAAGGTCAACTTAATGATTTATTAGTCCAAAATTGACAAAAAGCCTTAGAACTTATATCTCATAAGTGTGTGTGTGTGTGTGTTTGTGTGTTGTCAACATATAGAAAGTACTATATAAAGATGTAAAATGTCATCACATTTGACCTCTGACCTCTCCTACAAGGTCAACAGATTGATCTGAAGGTCAAAGTGATAATAATGCTATACAGAACTGTTTAAAACTATGTTTCTTTCTGCCATTGTTTGCATTGACAGCATATATGCATAAAGGAATATATGTGGCTTCTAAATATTGTTTCCAAATATAAAGTCACCTTTGACCTCTGATCTCACATTTACATTTCACAGCTGCCTTTCTTTCACGTTTAAAGTAAGTAGCACGAATGTTAAAGAATTGTCAAGAGAAAGAATGGGCTGCCTAGTTGGTTAGAAATATACTGTAGTATATTACATAATAAGTTTTTAATGTCCAGTTATTTATAAATCCATGACCTACTCCTACATAATGCTTGTGTGATCAAACATCTATCATGCTGCCCTTATCTGATTTTTATTGCACAACACACTTATTAAAGTACATTTTAAAAAAACAAATAAAACAACATGAATATATACAAAATACAATATAGATCCTTTAACAGCAAATACTGCCCAGAGAGTGTAATGCCTTGGTAAGTGGTATTTCTTAATTATTAGTGTGTTTACTAGTTTGTTAATGTCTCAATTCCCAAGCTACTTGTTCATTAAAAAAACTGTGTGTATGGGTTTGCTGCTTATGTTTCCGAGTGTGTACATATTTGTGTGTGCTGGCCGGTGCGTGTGCTACATGTGACAGATTAAGTGGGATTAGCATTAGCTTGACCTGCATTCTCCCGCAGCTATTGTTGTGTTGAGAATACAGATTAATCGAGATCAGAAGTCAGTGGAAGACATCAGACGATTATTCTGATTCTTAAAGCTTCAAAGAAAGGGTTTCTGCTAATGTGTATAGTTAGTTTTAGTTGCTAAAACAAAACACATGTCCTGGTTTCACATGGGTGAGGTAAACACTAAGAAAACACAAGACATTTAAATAAATTATCCTGCATAGAAAAGACATAGGATCACATGGACACCATCGCACCAACACACATGAACCACAGAGGCAAAACAATTGGTATTTCCCAAAAAGAGTGCACAAATGCACAAGCCATCCATTTCTGGTGTGTAATTAGAATTATCTTTGGGGTCTTTAGCTTGTTTGTTTTGGTCTTTGAAATCAGTGGAGGCAACTGCACTGCTGTGCAGACCTCCCACTGGAGGAGGAAAACCTGCCACAGAAATTCCTATTCTGCCTCCAAACCCTCTGGCAGCATGAAATTCAATTACAGCCAATTTCTCACCTTTCACAACTGCATTAACAGGAGCCCTTGAGAAAGAAAACATCAAGTGGTGCGAAAGCACCAACAGGCACACATTTACACATTCACATTTATGCAATCAGACACACGTACGATAACACCGCAACGATTTTGAGATGCGTTTATGCTCGTCACACATTTTGCACACAAACCCGTACACACCTGTGTCTGTGCGACAGGCGTGGTGCCTTTGTTTTCCTGCGAGAGGAAGAAGCGAATGGACATGAACAGCTCGTGAATGCAGACTCTGAACTCTTCCTCATTCTGGCCTCCTGTAGCCAGCGAGAGAGCCGACGAGACTGGATGATGTACTTGAAGATGTACTCGCTGGCCTGCAGGAAAGAAAAAAACAAAACAAAAAGAATTTATTTGTTTGGTGATGAAAAAGGACAAAAAGCCCCTTCTAGGGAAAGCTGTCAAGTAACAGAGAAATAGTGCATTTCATTCTGATTCATTTAATCCAAATTGAGTTTTATTATTTCATTTATTTCAAAGTCAAAAGTACTGGATAATCCAGATGAAACTCTGCCAACAGTTCTGATAATGGATTCATCATTTTGAGTCTTTGAGTCAGGCAACAAGTGGTGAAACTAAATAAATAAACCACTATAAGATTGGGCCACTTGAGGCTGGTCAATGCCCATAGGCTCCCAACTTAAAATGCCCAGAATGAGGTTTCAAAACTCTAGTCTTAAAACCACTGGGTGACACAACCATGGCTAACACCATCTTTTATATACAGTCTATGGTAAAGCCCAGGAGTTCAAATAAGTAAAATAATCAATTCAACTGAAAATGATCTTTAATTTCATTATTAGGCTCATTTATAATGTAACAGTTCTTCCACAATGATCTGCTTTACTTTTCATTAAAATGTAACTTGCCCAAAGGTCATCACCACCTTCACATGTCCGATACACAATTAAACCTGTCTAAAGATTCTCTATTCTGTTATCTTCTTCTACATGGAAGAGCCTGCAAGCCCATCTGCGCTGTATCCCTTATTCATTATTTACGGCGCTACAGATTACCATTTTACTTCTGGTGCAGAATCTATTCTGTGAATGTTAAATGAGGAGCCACAGTTTGGGTGCTGCAATGTGCTCCACTGACAGTGTATGTGCATGAGTCATTAGAAAAATGTGATGAGGATTCCCAACACCAGAGGCACTGTGCTTCTGCTGATTAAAACTGCATGCAGTGTAATAGATAGAGGTGAGGAACAACCGATGGTAGAACAATGTATTCATTGCTGATTGGCAGATAAATTAGCAGGAGTGGCAGTGGATGTTCTAACTGTGTATATGTGTAATTGTCTATCGACAACGGCAGCTGTACATATATTGTGAAATACTGCCTGCTTGTCTTTGTGTATACCTCACCTTGAGCACCTGCTGTATGTGATCCTGATGCTCTGCATCAACAATGCGGTCCACGTACCACTTCAGCACTTTGATCAAGTCCCTGGAGGAGACACACACACACACACACACATACACATACTCAGTGCAACTACTTACCTCTAGCTTCATAGCTTCTCTAACTGGATTTAGCAAACATAGATGAAGCAATGTCATATTTTAAAATGCGACGTTCCATCATTCGATGTTTAAATTAATTCAGATCACATTAAGTCAATAATACGATTCTAAGCTGAGTGTGAAAATCTTGAAATGAGGGCTGAAAAATGTAATAGAAGCTCCTTGCTGCTCACTGTTAATCTGTTGCAGTTTTTACTAAACTTTAAATTAGAAAAGTCTTCACCTCCAGAGATCTTCATCCAACAGTGTACTTTCCACAGATGTGGTACTGAGTACTTAATGAGAGTACTCATTAAGTCTTGGTTTCCTGTTGAGAACTTAAGATTTTTGTATTACAATGCGACTCAAATGTGGCAGCAGTGTGTGCACTTAAAAAGGCCTGAACAAAACAAATTCAGAAGATAGCATCGGGTGCAGAGTGTGAAAGAAACAATTGGTGAAGTGAGAACAGTAGGTGTGTGATGGAGGAGAAATAAAAGTAGGGAAACAACAGCCAGCACAACTTTTTAATTCACTTTTCAGCAGCCAGGGGGCACCATAAGCATTTCATTCAATCTCCTGACTCCCTGGAAGCACAGGACTGAGCAAAGCTGCCTCTCAGCACTGACGTAGGTTGGTCTCTCTCATCCCGCCTGCTCCTGTGATGTGTTATTAAAATACAATGCGCAGCTAAGGCTGCAGCATTTTATGCTCAAGGTGCTGCTGTAGCCTTGAAAAGCTGCTACATTTGTTAAAAATGAATGCTGCAACATCATATACCTGTAGGACAAAGCTCCAGCAAAGTGGCTCTCGATGTAGGTGTCCATGACTGGTTTAAAGTGCTGGAATTTACTGTCCTGAAGGAGGTTGATGATATGGACCTAAAAGTAAACAGAGAAAACAAATTATTAAAAAAAAAATCAGTCTGTGACACAATTTTGATGGCTGCATGAAGATATGTGGCATCTATTTTTAATTTCAGATCACCCCGAAGCTCTGTGCATCTTGTGTTTTATCTATGATGCATAAATTCAACATTGAGCCTTAAGGATCTATTCTATTGGAAGTGACAGAGTAAAATCCTGAAAAGTCTAACAGACATTTACATACTGCATACAGATCTTTATAAATATATAAAAAGTGCATGTCTCTCTTGTCTGCAGGTTGTTGTATCATCTGAAATTGCCCCACCACAGAGTCCAAGTCCATTTGTCCAACCTGTCTGATTGATCTCAAGCAACATAAAGTAAACCTGATGACTACACTGGCCCACTGGACCTTTTCATCATTGATAACACCACACCAAAAGAAGAAAGTGTGCTCATGTGTCAGTAAGAAACTGATGTAGAGAGAGAGAGACATAAGGAGACAGAGAGAGAAAGAGATCGATCTCTGGCCTCACGCTATCAGCTCAGTGCAGCATGACCAGGCTGAGATTGCTTCAGCGAGCTCTGAAGCATTACATCACTAGATCTTTCTCTGAGAGTTTGTGTTTCTGTTCTTACTGTTGACTGGAGCATTATCAGATGGCGCCTGACATGTGAAGAAAAACTAAGAATACAAAAATATCCGTGGACATGACTGGGCCACTTGGACAAGTGACTTACCAGTGAATCAAACACCTTAAGCCCATATCTCTGGGAGCTTTCATCCAAAATCCCAAACAGAGTGTCCAAGGTGTCCTGGAGAAACTGTTGGAGAAGAGCAAAAGAGAGATCCATTCTCTTAACCTCAGCTTCAAATGTTGAATGAAAAAAAAGAAGAAAGCCAGAAAAGCAGGAGCAAATCATGGATGAGAGTCTGACTGCGAGCCTACTTTGACAATCTCCGAGCCATCGATCTCCTTCAGCTTTGATAGGCTGTCGTTGATCCTCTCGGGGTGTGCTCGCCACTTCAACAGGTCCAGCATATCACCTGAAGAAAGACCAAGACAAGGTTAGATGCATACAGATACAGTCATAGTAAAAAAGAAGGACTTACAAAAAACCCCCAAAAAAACAGAAGTGACAAGCTGAAGAGATCAAGACGCATCCCGTGTTTGTTTATAAAGAAGAAAAAAAGAAGAGGATTATGAGAGCTGTGTGCACCTCAGATCACAAAGCATCATCACGCCCTTCAATTATAGCCCCAAAGCCTCCAACGTATCCAAACAAATGATGACATTTTCAAGTGCAGCAGGATAAGGGAGATAAAAAGTCATTTTCCTGTGCAGGATTCCCCAGACATGTGCATGAATAAAACATAAGCTTCAAGAAGAAAGTCTTTTTAGCTGTCTTTTTCGATTCTGTTGAACCGGAAATTTGTCTTTTTGCAAGTTTATGCTTAAAATTCTGTTTGTGTCCATACATTACGGCTTTTGGTTGTCTCAAAATGCATCTAAAAAATAAAATAACAAGTGTTGCAAGTAAACTATGCTTGTAACTTTTATTTCTATATTCAACCCTCGACTTAATCAGGTAAAAAAAAAGGATCCATAGTTGAGAAGAGTCCCATGAGTCCATCTAGCCTTGCTGAAATAAGACTACAACCCCCACTCTGCGCAGAGACTTCTAAAAGCATAAGGACTTATCAGTTCATTAGTGAGCTTTGCAGATTGGATTGCATATTCGCAGGATTGTTCACACACTTGGAGGGGAACATCATTTTCTCAAATGCACGGAACCCATCTCTTTGACTTCCTTTAACATATGGCATTTCCTCATTTTTCTTCAGCCCATTTGAAGCACTGATCACAATCTTTATAACACTTACTAAACTGCAGAGGTAGCACTGCACAAGCAAACTCCAATTAAAAATCTGTAGCAGGTGTAGCAGCCAAAAACAGTTCAGCAGGCAAGTGGCCAAAATGTCAATGCCTGAGTCTGGTTTACCGTTCTGTGTGAGCTTGGTGGAGCAGAGGAAGCTGGTGATCCAGAAAGATTCCTTGGTGCCTTTCAGGGTCTGATTGTTAGACGGGAGGTTGGCCTTGGAGAACGGCAGCTTCAGATAGCGCGCACAGTCAGCCAAGCTGGTGTTCTCCTCACACTGGAATCAAAGCAAGGAAAGCACGTTTTGCTACTTGCCACTGACACGTGTTTTGGAAAAGAGCAGGACAGGAGACTGCAGCACGCAAATGTCGAGTTAATGCAACATTTACAGTTTAAATGACTATTTGTTAAAGCATTTCATTCAGTGTGACTGATCAAAAACAGAAAACAAGAGGAAAAAAGTTAAAATTTTGCTTATTCAAAAGCTCCAGCACTAATTGCATATATCACATATCAGGTGCTTTAGCCTGCCCACAAGTTGCTGCTGCCATTGCAATCTCCTTTGCAACAAACCTCTATACCAGACATTTCTTTTCATGCTGTGTCTCATTTCACTAATGTACCTGTTATCATTGAGGCCTGCTCTATTTGGTACCAAATGTCTTGCCACTGCTCTCCTTCCTCACCCTTTTTACATGTGAATGGTCCTTAAACAGAGCTATAATGCCATAAATAAGTTACTGCTGATTGTTTTTTGCCCCCCCCAATCTTTTTGTGACTGAAATGGTCTTGACTGAAATGAGATTGTGTTAGGGATTTAACGTGCAGCCTTAAATGCACAGCTGAAGCTGTTTGAGCTCCAAAGCTACCCAAGAGTTTGGACCGTTCCTCTGTGTCTATTTTGGGTCTGAGGAGAAACTAGGCCATGCCAGTTTCACTGAGCTTTTCAGCAACTTTCATCTGGCATTACAATGGGCCTTCACCACCCCCTCTATGGTGGGAACACACAGGGAAAAGAAAGCTGTCTATTAAAACCAGCAGGCTCAAAATCTGGAGTTTGGTAAGCCTAAATCTTGCAACCTGACATGGAAAAAAATACAAAGAAAATAGTATTTTTGTTTTGTTTTGTTTTTGGACACTGCTGAAATAACCCATAGATAATCACAGAATAAATACATCACATTTTTGGACCCCTCACTGCCAATAAAATGCATGAATGCACTTCATGCTTCTTTCCTTTCCACAGAGCCGGACGTTTATGGACACACCCTTCGCCTGCAGCTGAGGAAAAGCATCTAGTCTGCAATTATTCTGAATTACACCCAAGACAGCCTTTCAGTAGCTTTTAACTGGGGATACTGGACATTTTATTTGGTTCAGTCCTTTGATATGCCAAACCTTAAAAGTGTAAAAAAGATTACTGTGAGTCTATTAAAGGTAGGGGAAAAAATCATTCTAAAAAAGGAGATGCAGACTAACACTTATACATGCACACTCAAACAGAAATGCAGTAACACTTACGCCTGGTTAAATTCGACCTCAGAGCCTGGCAACGTTATGTAAGCAGACATTACTCATTGGCCTGCTACCCTGTAATTGAGTGATGTGAGCTGTTTGGTGGCTGGTGGCACCTAACTGTATCATAAGAGACTTCTTCCAATTTGCCATTTAGAGAGAATGATTCGCATAATCAAATACAGTGTGAAATCCCATCCAAAGTATCCCTGAAAGCACCTGAGAGTGGCTTCAGTTAAGATGATGGCAAAGCTACAATTTACTGATGAACAACAAATTTTGACGTTCGTTTCTCTGCCCTATGAAATATTCAGCTTTTTTCAGAGGTCGTCAAAATCTTAGACTGACCTACACTTCACGCTGAAGATTTCCGCAGTACAAAATCTATGCACTGTACATTGGCCAAAAACAAATATTCTGCCAAGGCCATGTTAAATTTGATTTGGTATTCCTCCATCAAAGCCTGAAGTAGGTGGTGAGGGTATGAAGGTCTTACCTTATGGATAATGAGCTCATGGGTGCCATCTGGCAGAGTCCTTCCATCCTCTTGCATCAGGGGAACAAAGGAGTAGCCAAACAGTTTCTTCTCTCCCTTGTCTTTAGCTGTCAAACAACAACACACGGACATGATACTAAGCCCAAAAATAGACTTGCACAGACTGCATCAAAAACAAACAAATACCTTTTCTTTTTATACTGAACAGTATCAAATTAACACATTGAATTCTTTGTACGTTTATTTAAAGGCACTCTGAGTAACTTTTGACTGCTGAAGTTGCTGCTCAGTAGGTATACATGTGCAAATCTGTGCATGCTCCTGCTTCTTGTTTGAGCACAATCAAACATCAAGAGTCTAGGTTAATATGGGGTAAACAATGCATTTTAGTGAGAAAATTTACTGTGAAAATGTATTTATTTACAGAAAACCCTACAGGACGCTAGTCTAGTCTCTCTTACAGCATCACTGTGGGATGTATTTGGAAATTTACAGCCCCTTTAATCACACTGCTGTAATGGTAGGATACTGTGAGATAACTTGAATTGACTTAAAGTACAAAAAAGCAAAAAGGTTTATTTTTTTAAAAAGGGTTCTTAATTTACTCTTCGAGGACATGACTAATGTGGGCTGCTGTGTTTTTATGAAGCTTTTCCTCAAAGGTCTGGGCATCATTTGCATTATGAACACATGTAATCTGATTTATCTGCTGCTTTAGCAATAAAATGTTAATGTCTGCACAGCAGGAAGCAAAAAGCAGAGCACGAGGAAAGTTTCTATTTCCTTTCATTGCAACACGAGTGATTTATTTAAAGAGTTTCTACCAGACTTTGTGTTTGTTTGTGTGTGTGTGTGTGTGTGTGTGTGTGTGTGTGTGTGTGTGTGTGTGTGTGCATGTGTTGTCTCTCCCAGGAGAAACAAGTTTTTGCTGTATCAAAGTAGAAAGTGCTGTTTCATTTCTCTGTCTTAGCTGTTGTTCAGTGTTTCTACATACAATGACCACTAATTACCATTGCAATCAAAAGATTTTTACTTCTATCTGCAGTATGGACCGTGGAGACAGGGAGCACAGCAGCAAGACTCAACAGATATGACATTAATTTAGTCAAATGCATCATGAAAATGAGAAGTTAGAGTGGAAACGAGTTGTAAAGTGGCTTGCAACAATGCAGCAATGGTAAAGGCACCCTGAAGACACTAAATATCATGCCCCATTACCCTTCTATGAAGGGTAGATGCTAGCCAACATCAGCTGATAGCTCCGCTGATGCTGGCTAGCATCACAAGCAAATTATCTGACGAGACTGCAGCTGAGTCTAACTTTGCGGCCTTGCGTGAATGCTTGTCACACTGTGCCATCGCAGTAGTGTTCCATCAGGGCAAGCAACACACAGCAACACTATTTTATTCATAAAGGTACACCTCCTCCTGCAAATTGGTTGAATTGTTACAGAATTATAAAATTCACTGTATAAACAATCAGTTAACTCTAGAACACTAACTTGAGTTTTGCAACACTATCATTCTCAATTTCACGTGTGTGAAAAATCACTCGTTAGTGTTCTGGTGCTAATAAAGCACTGTACAGATGATATTGGCAGGTCCTTATTGTTTATATTAGCACAATTTAGAAGCAACACGGGATAATAATGAGCTCAAAAACAAATGAGCTGTTAAAAGCATATTCAGAAAAACGATTATGTTATATTATGTTTAACTGAAAATGAAAGTGTGTGCTAATCAGAATTTTGCAGGCAGGTTGCCCCCAATTTTGGAAGCCCTTGTAGCCTGTGTGATATGGCCTCCTCAGTTTGGTGTCACCACAGGCTTAAATTGGGATCTTAATAGGCGGCCCTTGGGTGGCAATACTAGCACTGCCAGCAGTAATAAGGCTACTATATCTGCTGCACACAGCCACACAGCCTCACAGCTTGGCATAATAATATCGACTTGTTATGAGAGAAGAGACCCGGCCTTCTCCCCAAAGCACAGAAAGAATGTGAGAGGGAGTGAGCCACATTTAGACTATAATTAAAGTTTTGTCTCATTAGGAAATGAGAAGTTGGACAAACTAGTATCACTAAGGAAGTCCAAAAAAAAAAAAGCGCTTATACACTTGGCCACCGTCTATGCAGAGCGGGCAGAAGGCTAGAGGGCTAGTAGATTCAAGCAGGTAGTAAAATGAATACTTCTTTCAAAGGTTTATCAGTGATGTGCATGGAATTATAATGCAGAGCAGAGTCAGTGCAGGATGACCGGTCTTTATCTTCAACATCCCTAGGTATTCAGCTGTGAAGAATGCAGCTCCTCAGGCATTCACACCACAAGTATGGTATATTAAAATGTGTGAGAGCTTGCTAAAAATGTGTCCGCTTAACCTTTCCTGAATGAATAAAGGATACTCAAAACTCCATTCGCACTTACTAGAGCAATGCCGAAACTCAAAGCGGACGTGTGACCCCCGAAACATGTCAACTGGAATAGGGAGCTTGAGCTGCTCCCCCCAGCGAGGACTGTTGTTGTGATACAGCACCAAGGAGTGGTACTCATCCATGCTTGGTTCACCTGAGCCAGCTGCCACATGACCCTGAAAGACATGAAGAAGACGGTGAAGACGGCAAAATGAAGAAGTCAGAAAAGTGAATGGGCACAAGGGTGGGGCAGACTGGAAGGACACTGTGAATCAATGTGTCAGACAGAAAAGGTAGGAATGCACTGTAAACCTTCCAGATGCAACAAACGGTAAAAAAGTGTGGACGACAAGGTTTTTACATTTGTGTTTATGTGTTTTGGAGTGGGTTGTGTGCCATGTGGTGGCAGCAGCAGCGACAGCACTGTTATATTTGACTCTATTTTCTGTCTGAGGCAGTGCAGGAAACCACAGAGGCAGACTGTCACAGTGCTGCACCAGAAACGCACAACAAACACACTGAAGAGACACTTAGCCCTCATCTGGGTCAGCAATTCTTAAATGAAGAGTCTTGCTCCAAAATAAGACACTCACTATTAAGGAAAAAAAAATGCAGTTGGCTAGGGATTTAAATTTGTTAACCTTGAGTATGTATCTAGCAATAAAGCTGTTAATATTTGATAAATAAGAAACAAAAAGCTGTGTTCACCTTTAGGATCTGTCCATCAATATCCAGCACATACACAGTGATCTCTACGTTCCTCGCTACGCTCTTCCCGCCCTTCTCAAACTCTCCTTTCTCCAGTGTGATGTAAAGGTCATTCCTCATCTCTCCTGCAGGAAAGAGGCAACGAGGCATTGATTATGCACATGAGCTGGCATTATTAATGACCCCCTCTGCAGATTCTCTGCATAATTCCTCATGGCAGGGGTGGACAGCATTTACATCAGTGGCATTTGATGATATATTTTCTGCTGATGTGAGATATGACATTTGGCTGCCAGAATGTTCAACAATTAAAAACTGCTGGCGGGGGGGGGGGGGACAGACAAGTGGGATTTTTAAGTAATCAACATAAAAAAAAGTCATTGTTATAACATTTTAATAGATTACATCAAACTGCCAGTGAGGTTAAGTCTGACAAAGATTGAAACCGAGGTAAAAGGTGGAGGAATATGTGGATGTTGTTTGTGATGTGTTAAAACAAAGAAGCATCTACTTGTGAGCCCGAACTACTGGTTGAATACATGTGTTGGGTTTTAAACCAGTTATATTTTCTTACTCCTGGAAAGGCAGTATTTAATAATTCCATCCGTTTTCTTCCACTTATCCTAGGCTCCAGCCCCCCTGTGACCTTGAAAATTATATTTAATAATTCACTTCGAAAAGAAATCTGACGGTATTAATATTTTCTTTTAAAGATATTTAATATTTGCTGTTCTGTTCGCATTTTAATGACTTCTGTGGTCTGTTCACAGGGGCCCAACCGCCAGGCTCAGAACCAAGGACGGCATATAAAATGATTCACAAACATTCACAAACACATTAGGTAAATCATAAAAATTAATAATGTATCGATTATTTGTATCCAATTGCAACAGAGCCCAGCAGATCACTAAAAGCTCAAATCTGTAACAAACACAGCCTTGTCTGTGCTCATGTGCTGCAATCTGGGAAAATAATCCCAGGAAGGAATAATCTTCATCTCTTTGTTATAACTGCACCTGAATGTTCAACGATTATAGCCATTCATATATTGTTTCCTCCTTTTGGGGGAAGTATAAATACAAAGCATGCTGGGAAAGTTAAAAAAAAAAAGGAGAATCCGGTTCCAGCTGCAGCCAGTTTTTGGTTTGATATATAACTCCAATAGGTTTGCATGTCATGCCTGTTACTAGAGTTAACACTGCTTTTCTACTCTTAATCAGAAAGCTACACTCTTATTTGTCTTCATGATGAATTCTATATTCACCCACACTTTATACACACAAATGCATGTACACACACAGACACACAAAGAGAGCAGGAAGGTCAACAGGGACACTTTTTTTTAATGTACAATGGAAAAAGGGGAAGTGGAGACAGTGGGGGCAGAGCAGCTGGACGGCGAAAAGAGTGTGTTTGTGTGTGTGACAGAGAAAACGAAGAGAAAGATACAGTCACACACAAATGTGGAGTAAGAAATAAGAGGGAAAAGGAGGAGAGGCAGTCTCCTTTGCCCAAGGGCAGACTCGCACAAGCAGAAAGGGTGAGAGCATTCAGCGTTAAGGGTTTGTAGCTAGAAAAAGACAAAAGGAGACGGAATACATAAATCTGTGTTAGTGAGGCGCTGGGGGGGCCCACAGTATGTGGTGCCTCTATATCTCTGTAACTAGACAGCATACCCAACTTTTTTAAGACATCAGCTTGTCTTTGGAAAAAGTCCCCTAATGTTCAACCTACTCTGAGAGCTAATTTAAGCAGTAGTTCCCTCCCCTACTTTCCCCCGAGCATGTTTACATATAAACATGTGGCTGTGTATTTATTACCCAGGCAGTAAGACCCAATTCAGCTAAGCCCGAGGTGCATTTACAGAAGCAGCTAAGTGTCATCTCTCTACCTTTAACAACATGATTCATCTTTGTGAGGGTGGAATTCAAATATCTCTTGATTCATGCAGTAGGCAGAGATGCTGGGTGTAAACAAGACAATTACAGTAACTAATTTGAAGGCAGGCCAACAAATACAATATAATACGATACAAAACAGAGTGCAAAAGAGATACAGTTTATAGCCTATAGAGGGAGAGATGGGTAAATGATTGACCAGGCAGTTGGTTATGATAAGAAATACAGCAAAAATACAGTAAATGTAACAATACAGCAACTGGCAGTAATCTCTGAGAAATACAGTGCAAAAATAGCACTGCAACTACTGGCAGGAAAGTAAAAGATTAACTGTTGTTGCTGAAATGTTAAGATTAAATATTAAGTTAAATCAGCTGGCATTGTTACAACACCATGTTTAATAAAATGTCCAATGTAATCAAGTTTTTATTAATGTTTAAAGCATTTACTGTTGAGCCATTTGAGGTAATCTATAATCTTGTATAAGACCAATCCTAACTGTCCAAACATGAACACAAGGGCCAAATAGTCATTCTTTGGAACTTGGGAGTCAAATTATGTGTTGATATTACCTCAAAACATCCTGATTATTACATCCAGCCTTGTGGAAGCTATGTTTTCTGAAATTTTAGGAACATCCTGCTAGTCCTCATCTATCTGTAACATTTTGTCTCTGTCATTATTCTAACACCAGTGTAGGTAGTTTTAACCTATTGCCTCTTTTGCACTATTACCTACTCAGCTCGACTCAGCTCAACTCTACTCCACTCATTTTTGGTTACAACTGAGTACCACCTCAGTGTGGGTGGGATCACAATAGCAAGGTGGTCCCATGGTGTCATTTTTATGCAACACAAACACAACTCAGCTGAGTAGGTACTAAAAAAGTACCAGCTACTACCACCAAATGGAAAGCCCTAAAACCAGAGTCAAGTCGAGTTGAGCCAAGTAGGTAATAGTGGAAAAGAGGCATATCTGGCTGATAAGCGAAGCTACACAGCATCACAAATGGTTTATAGCACCCTGAGGGAAATGAGTGCTTTCATGAGAGACTGATGCGATGTGTCACATCATATCAGTGTTTCTACTGACTCAAAGATAACATGGAGTGGAGTAATGGCCACGGTATGCTTACTTTATAGAGGTAAATTATCCCCAACTGTATATGTGCACTTTTTAATGATACAGCACATTTTTTCACAATTACTTTCCGAAACACAATGACTGTGGGTCCCCAGGCCCTACTTTGAGAACCACTGCTTTGAGAAGTACAGAGAAGCTGTCTATACTGAGCGACAGGAAAGACAGCTGACGCCCAGAGATGAAAAATGAAAGCCGGTGAAGTTCTTGCACACGCAGCAGAAATGTAATGGGTGTTTGCGGTGCCCTACCTGGCATAATGACATCAGAGAAGCCCAGTTTCCTGGTGATTGACACGCCACGGGTGAAAAGGACCATGTACTCCCGTCTTAGTTGCTCTATATCCCCGTGGAGAAGCTGCAGAGCCACTGCCAAACCTGAAAATTAGAAATACCATTCATTCATGGAATATCTTGTTCTCATAATTTGCCAGAATGTAGCATTAATTATTGATCTTCCCTTATCCCTTACAAAAGCTCAAATATATACAGTACATGCAGCAAACACCTTTATATTAGTGAGAAAATAGTGTATTCACAAGGCCACATCTCAAGATTTATTACAGAAGACTGGACTTGCGAACCAGACAACTGCAATTATACCGGCCAAAGATGACACCTGCATCTATAGAAAGCAAGTAGACACCCACACATATATAAACAAGTAATGCAAACAGTCTGTGAGTCACCCCCAGATCTTTTTTATTAAGAGGAAATCCTACATGAAGGCTGTCGTCTCAATTCAATATCCTTATGCAATAACTCCAAATGTCAGCAGAGCTAAATTAAAGCGCCAGCTTGTATTTAGAGCTGAAAATGCATCGCCTTGATGTCTCTGCCTGTCCAGAGAGGCAGATACATAAACAGCTTAGCAGCCAGGGAATATGCGAGAGACAAGATGACGACGACAATTATTATTGTTGTGGATGTTTTGGGGAAAGTTGGGAGGCAGTGGTGAAATGGTTCATTAGCTGTAAGAGGTTTCAGTCAATGGGAGTCAACAAAGAGACGTGACTTGATTGCAAACTGGGTAGGGATATGCTGAACTACACTGCCCTACAAAAACAACGAATAACAAGAAGAAGAACAAGACGTGCTTATCAGATAGAAAGCATGTAATGCCTTTTCATGTTGTGCCTGTGGTAATGTAACCTGTAGAAACGACTTACATAAAACCTGTTTAAACAGATGCAGTGTCTTTTGGGTAATTTTTAGTAAACAAGCGTGTGAAGTTTGATGGGTCTACCTTGAACAGTATGCATCTATGATGTGAATTTAAACATCTTAGATGAGATTGTTCTTGAGTTCACAAGATTTTGAGAAAAGTTGACCTCTGACTGTCTTTAGTTTGAGGTCAAGACCGCCAAGATTCAAACTTGTTCATGATTTTTAGTCGATGCATCTATGGTGTGAATTTGAGCGTTCCAGGTCACATCGTTCTCGAGTCATGGCCAACGTTAAAGTGTTTGTGGAACAGACGCCGCTGAGGCCAAGGCTGTGACAACAGCTCGACTTTTTCTTCAAAGCATCCAATAAAAATGGTTAGCTGCCTGATAACTGTATGAAATGTTTTATCTTTTGTTTTGGTATTTTTTGCATTCAACAACTGATTGTAGAGGTTGACACCCTCAACCTCAGAGTGCTGTGACACTTTCAATCTCAAGGTGATTCCACCAGGCGAACTTTCCAAACAATTGTGGTCTGACTCTGACTGACTGTAATCACTTTCAGACAAACTGGAGAAGATTTGTAAATAACTACCATATAATTTAATAAATGCAGACAGATCACAACAGGTTGCAATCACTGTCACAGTAGATTTAGACTTTGGTGTTAAATCTTAGCTGTAGATACACTATAATCACAACAAACCCTCCTGAAACCCTAAACTGTAACCTATGCTATAACGTGACATGCGCTTCCCTAGAAATGTAACGTCATCAACCGCGCTGCCACACGGGTATAAATCCCTTGCCAGCCACTTGTACAGGCTGTCATAGGCTCTACATAGTCACTACTAAAGTATTCATTCTGACTGACTGGCTTGCAAAGCAGAGTGCACCAATGAGTGCAACTCTTTGCAAAAGGGGACTTGACTTATCTGGTTGCCAGCTGGTTATATTCTTCTCATATTGCTAGATAAAGTCGAGGTTGTTGAGCATCATTTTGAAGTTAAATCGCCATCCTGGAGCAACAACATAACTATTTGGGGAGGAATTTATCAATTACCGTTTCAAATCTGCCTGGATTCTTAAAGTAAGTAGTTAATGTGAATTTCTGTATGCAGACAAAAATTTGCTAACAGGTGGAAACAGATCTGCGATTTTTACCCATTTATCACAGTTCATCGCCATATAATCACAGATTACATGTAATAGCCAACTTGACTGATTCAACTGCAAACTGATATCATACCGGTTGCATCTTAATGACATCTTGATGCGTCAAAGTGACGCGGCAACTGACTGCCAATGGTCTGAGTTCAGTTTTTACACCCCTAGTTAAGCACCATCTAGCCTTCATGCAAGCTGTATCTCACTTTTACTCTGTCCCTGCGGAGGAGCTGCAGAGCCACTGCCAGGCCTATAAATTAGATAAGGATAACATTCAAAACATGGCATATCATTATATCACTATATCATAACACTATTCCAAGCAGTATCCAGTGAGCTGAGAAAATAGTGTATTCAGAAGTTCACATCAAATTTTATTACAGCAGACAAAATGCGCAAACCACATGACTAACCACATGGATGGATGGATGGATGGATGGATGGATGGATGGATGGATGGATGGATGGATGGAGGACTGGATGTTTAAACATGACATTAAACAAGACCAGTCAGGTCTGATAGTGCTTCATAATGAAGGAAACATAGATTTGGCCAAGTTAAATGAAATTGTTCATTAAAGATGTTCTGTGATAAATACCAACAGATGCAAATCCATTTTCCAATCTGTATTAACTTGCTGAAGTGTCAGAGATGTGAAGCAGACCTGGCAGCAAATCCATACTCTGCATCACCAACTCAATGCATGGAAATTCCCATGGCAACACGCTACTACACCTGCACAGCCTCATTCATGGCATTACTTACATACACACCTATGGTTTGAGACGGTTGTACACATAAACACTATATTTATATTGCTAATACATAGCTAGCTATTTTAGTATAAGTTACAGTATTGTTACCACAGTGATCCAACCAGGTTGAAACATCTCCATAACCCAGAAATCTCACTCCATACTCCATCACTCAATCCTCTGGTCAAAATAATTCAAAAAATAGACTCACATGAACACACACACAGTCAGGCTCTAAAGGCTATTGGATGGCTACAATTAGGCTAACCAGCCTCATCATTATTCCCGCCTGGTACAAGTTGCTAAGACTAAACAAAAACACTCTCAACCTTTGCTGCCCTCAGCCCACCCAGCCTGCCTCTTCATAAACTCCACAAAAAAAAATACACACACACACTATATATATATATATATATATATATATATATATATATATATATATATATATATATATATATAAACACAGCAAAAAACAAAAAACAAAAAGCAAAACAAAACAAAAAAAAACAGTTGAGTTGTCGCAGCCTCTTCTGTCACTGCCTACGCTCGCATGTGGAGGTGGGAGCTGAATTATCTACCTGACCTGACTCACACAGAGCCAGATTCTTATGAAATCCCTTTTATGGGTTACTGCGTACACGCAAACAAAATTTCTGCTCATCAATACAACCTTGTGTCTTTTGAATTCAATTATCCAAAAAGCACGGCCGACCCTGAAGAGACGGAGACAGAGAGATGGGCATTAGGCTCTAGGAGAACAAAATAAGTCTCCCCTAACACAGACTGTCTCTCTCTTCCACTTTATTGCAGAAAACAGCCTGGTGTTCTTTTTATTTTCAGGGCAGTGTATTCATCTCCCCCCTGCTAATTGGCTGCTAATAAGAGACTTCTGGCATACTGCCAGTTCTGTTTTAAAGGAGAACCACACAGTGAGACAGCTAAAGGACACACACACACTCACACAAAAATGGCATCATGCACACACACATGTAAACACGCACACAAATCCGCAATGTGTGTCTCACTCTGTAGCACACTTGTTTTAATTGCCCTCCCGACACTAAGTGTAATAAACTGCAGCTCTTAAAGGGGATCAATTATGCTCATTTTCAACTCCATATTTTTATTGCTGGACTCTAGAAGACTAGCTTTGAATAATCCTTACACCCTTAGTTCATACAGGGGTCTTGATGCAGCCCCTAGGTTCATCCACTGTCAGAAACAAGCTGTTTTAGATCTTCTTCCTTTAATACAGCCTTTTTCTGATTGGTTGTCCCTCATAAACAAAAAGCTTTTAACAGTACATGAGTTATAGGGATTACTTGTGCATAAAGTATACAATTGAATATTGAAAAGCATAATGTGTCCATGGCAAATACAGCATGGCATGCCATAACTCCTGTGTGGATTCTTTTACAGGGACAAACTGAGAAGATGAAAAATTCCCTCCAGTATTCATATTTATCGCAGCTTGGCATGCAACCCTATTCTGTTATCTATTCTATATTGTTGTTCTGTTATCTATTCTATATTGTTGTTCTGCAGCAGAATAATTGCCTTTTGGGAGGAACTGACTTTTAAGATGAGGATGTGCTCCAGTGGAATTTGTTGCGAGCGATGCTGTGTGTCACTCTAACTGTAGAATGAGCACAGAACTACATTACAGGCAGCCTGTAATTTGTTTGCTTGCTGAAATATATTATATAATATGGTGTATTACAACTTGGTGGTACACAAATTAATATGCTAAATATACACTCACCAGCCACATTATTAGGTATACTTGTTTAACTGCTCTTTAACACAAATATCCAATCAGCCAATCACATGGCAGCTACTTAATGCATTCAGACATAGGAAAGTAGATCTGCTGAGAATTAAAATGGGGAAGAAAGGTGATTTAAGTGACTTTGAATGAGGCATGGTTGCTGGTGCCAGATAGGCTGATTTGAGTTTTTTAGAATCTGCTAATCAACACAACCAAACTACACAACCACCGTTTACAGACAGCAATCTGAAAAAGAAAAAAAAAAAAGATTAGATGAGGGACAGTTTGGTGACTGAAAATGCCTTGCTGATGCCAGAGGTCAGAAAAAACAGCCAAACTGCTTCAAACCCAAAAGCAACAGTCACTCAAATAACCACTCATTAGCTCAAAGGTATATAGAAGAGCATCTCTGAACGCAGCTAAGAACAGGAAACGGAGACTACAGTTCACAAGAGCTCACCAAAATTAAACAGCTGATTGGAAAAGCATTGCCTGGTCTGCTGAATCTTCATTTCTGCTGCGACATTCAGGTGGTAGGGTCAAAATCTGGTGTAAACAACGTGAAAGCATAGACCCACCCTGCCTTGTATCAACGGTTCATACTGGTTGTGGTGTAATGGTGTGGGGGATATTTTCTTTTTAGTATTGAGTATTGCTGCTGAAAATGTTCATCCTTTATGATCACATTCTACCCATCTCCTGGTGGCTGCTTCCACTATGATAATGCACCATGTCACAAAACTGGTTTGTTGAACATGACGATGAGTTCACTGATCTCAAATGGCCTCCCCAGTCACCAGATCTCAATCCAATAGGACTGGCATGTAGTGGAACAGAAGAGTGACATCATGGATGTGCAGTCGACAAACCTGCAGCGACTGTGTGATGCTGTCATGTCAATATGGACCAACTCTCTGAAGAATGTTTGCAGCACCTTGTTGAAGCTAAGCCACTAGGAATTAAGGCAGTTCTGAAGGGGGTCCAACCCAATATTTGCAAGGTGTACCTAATAGAGTGGCTAGTAGGTGTATGGTTTAGCATACAGTAAAGGTAGAAATGGTTAAGCAGCTGTTCAACTGTCACCAGAGCCATTAGTCTAAGAGCAGGTGTGTGAGTGAAAGATGTGTAATTACAGAGATGGAAGTTAAAAAAGAGCCAATAAGAGCACCATCCAAGCAAAGGAAATTCATAAATGACACCTAATATCCAGAGCTCATTATTTTTAATATTGAAATTATTACCTCTGTGTTGTGATTAAAGCATTTTTTTTCCCCCTTCTGCTTCGTAAGATCAATGTCACAGTCAGTTAAGTGGTGGAAATGTAATTTTGGAACAAACACACTTTAATTATGCATGCCAGCATATTGTGACAAAATAACCCCGCAGCCCTCCTCTAATACCCTTTGAAAGAGAAAGCACTGAGGCTAATCAGCTGTTCAGCTGCATCAATGTCTTTGGCTGACAGCAACACAACAGCCAACATTCAAGTGTTTGTGATAAACTTTGCAATGCAGCCCAAAGATGTGAGCAAACTCCAAAAAAATTCACTTCCACGTCATTGTGTGAGCGCGCCTGTGTGCTTTGCATACTGCTGTCAAACCAAAGCCTCGAGCAAGCACTTACGTGATGGATACATTTTGAGAGAACACTGCGAAATAAGGCAACACGCTGTCTACTGCCGGTAACAACGTGTTTACCGATGACTGCGAATAATTGCTTCTGATTACAAAAACATAAAGATGAAAATGGCACAATTATCCAGCAGGCATCAAACACTGTGCTAAAGAAGCTCACGCTGTATCTGCAGTGATAACTGCCAAAAGTTGAACAGCAACAATACAGAACTTTATCAGCATGCATTATCTGTTATTATATCTGATCGCATGTGCGTAGCTGTGTGTTATCTATGATAATAGGGCCAGTCAGGAGAAGCAAGAGTAGTAAGTAGAAAATAAAGCTGTTATAGAGATCAATATGAGCTTAGAAAACAGTAGCAAGTGGCTAAAAATGAAGTGGTTGCTCAATATTCATATTTTTATACTATTTCTCTAGTTTGTGCTTTGACAGAAATTGTTTGTAAATGAGAAATAGTTCCCAAACATTTTTTACCTGGTAAAATAAAGGTTTAAAAAAAAAATCACACTTTTGTTGTGTGAGTGGTGTTTTAAAAACTAAACAAATGTTGCTCAGATCATGCTGAAGGTGTTAAATGACTTTGCGCCACAGCATCCTCTTCTCGCCTGTGCAGGATTATCCTCCCCTCAAGCATTTATTGGTGCTCTGAGGGCAAGTGGAATGGGCGCCGACTCAGCAGATCAGTCTCAGAGACACTCGACATTCTTGTAATCTCTTTTTCCCATTTCCATATATAATGTATAAGCAGGTGTGAGAGGGTGGGAACACGCAGAATGATTAAAAAGTAACAGCCTGCTGGAGAGACTTGGTTGCATTTCATTTACGCAAATCAGCTTCAGCAGAAACTTCTGATGAACAGTATGTGATTGCCAAGAGTTGTTTGTACACGATGCCAACAGCTGCAAATTAGCCAACTCTGTTTAATTTGTGATTATGTCCTCTTGCTTCACAATTTGCACCCCTTTCACCCTGCCGTGACTGTAATTATTTTACAATTTGCTTTTTCAAAGAAATGTAAGAATGACTGTAATAGCCGCATCAGCGTTAATCTACAGTCCAGAAAAGTACTGATCTCAGTGCAGAACAATCCTCTTCATGTGTCGTGTTTTTTCTTTGACGTTTGAAAGACTTGTTTCTATGGGAAACTGCTGATGCTGCTGATCAGCACAATGAAAATGGATTATTTACACAAATTATCTGAACACATAGGCTTCCTGCAGACACCGAGATGTAAAGATGGATCCACTCCTACAAAGAGGAACTCGACTCCCACACAAGAGCTACAGAGACTGACCGTAACCTGACCAACTTGTGCTAAGATGTGCAACTGAGCTGCTAAGTTTGCCAGGAGAAAGTAATGAATTTCACATGCAGCACTGAATCCCTCTGCTGTCTGATGGCTCAAACCCATCGTGTAGGTGTGAGGAATCTAGGGTGAAGCAAATGGGTTTCTCACCAGTGTTGGATCCAGAGAGGTTGTACCTAGAATTGGCCTTTTTGATGATGTTTTCATGGATTTGGTACCATTCACTCTCAGTATTACACCTGAGAGAGACAGACAAAAGAAAATAACTGCAGATTTGCAGAGACTTTGCAGAAACAGTAAGGTAAATCACAATAACAGACCATTAAAGATGAGTCAGGATCAATGCTGCTTAGGCTGAGCAAAACCAAAACTGCTGAATCCTGCACTTGTCATTATATAATAAAAAGCATTGTTGCATAAATCCTTCCTTGGTGGAAAAGCAAACCTCTTTGAAACTCCATGAACCCATTTTATTCTATGTATTTAACACTTAAATGGGGCATGAGAGGAAAAATCCTATTTACAATGACGTCTTGTCTGGACCCAACTCAGAAAACCTTTCATGCTAATCCAGCTAAGACCTATTTGGTGCTGCCTCAGGTGTAAAGAGAGTATGAGCAAAGTATATTTGGCCAGTCACTCTGATGCAGCTATAATTTAGGTCAAACTACTGTGTCAACAGATGCCTTTTCACCCCTGAGGACATCATGTAGACTACGCTGGACCACAGAACAGTTTGACTGCAGCCTTCTGAAACGTAAAAGTTAAAGCACATACTTTGTTGGAAAGTCCATATGTTAATACTGCTGTATTCAGACTACCTAGCTGTCTAATTTATCCATTTTTTTCAAGATATATCACCTATATGTTTGCATTTAAAAACTAACCTTTATTTCAGAGTAAGTTTACCATTAACGTTGTGTTAGCTTAGCTTAAAAACATTCCCTGAAAAACCACAGCTGGAGCTTTAGTGTTGCTGGTAGTGTTTAGAAGGTAACCTATAAGGCTGTAAAATAAAATTATAATATGTGTCAAAAACTGAAGTTCCCTGAATGGCAGCAAAAATAACCCAGTCTGGAGAGACTGTCATGTTAAATACTGCCCAAGTTTACAGGAAAAAAATTGTTTTTGGTCTCTGTATTCAATTTTCTCTTTAATGATAACTATGTGGAGATATATATTTTTACACAGTACACAGTTTTGAGCCACCTCCCATTTCTTTGTATTTTCCTAGGACAATAGGAGCAGCGATTTACTGACACACGCAATAATACATGGAAATACAGTGTGTAAGGCAATAACAGTTCCTACAATTCTAATGAGACTGAAAGTCAATATTGACCATTTTTGTTCTTCTGCAGAGCCTGAACTCTCTTAGGCAAGCTTTCTTATTTAAATGGTCTTTGGGAATAATTCTCCAGGCTTCTTGAAGGACATTACAAACCTCTTCTTGAACAACGAAGCCTTTGCCAATCAGACCCTCTCCAGATGGTACTGGATGGTGGATAAAAATCTGACAGTACTCTTCTATATTCACATTTCCATCAATTTGACAAGATCTCCAACACCACTGGATGAAATGTAGCCCCAAACCATGACAGAGCCTCCATTATGTTTTACAGATGGTTGTAGATACTCACTGTTATACCTTTCTCCTGACCTCCTCTGTATATATTGATAATTTGAACCAAAACTTTTCAAATTTGGATTCATTCAATAAGACCTGTTGGCATCAATTTTCAGTCCAGTTCTTGTGTGATTTGGCATGCCTCAGCCTTTTCTTTCTATTTCCCTTCCTTAACCCCAGAGCACTAATATGAGTTTTGTAACACTATCACTCTCACTTTCACGTGGGTGAAAATCACCCATTAGTGTTACCGGGTTAAAAATGGCTTCTTGACAGTCACCTGTCTACTGAGACCATCTCTGATGCCGCTTCGGCAAACAATAGATGGATCATAGAAGGACCAGCTGCATCTCTCAGGTCCAATGTCAGGTCTTTGATGTTTCTTATGGAATAAGAAATATCAAAGATATTCGATATTTGAAGAAATCTGCTTTACACTGATTTTTAAGCCTGACAGTTCTTCTTTTGTCTTCCACTTGTCCAGCTTCCAAAATATTTTCTGCACACCATGGGAAGTTTTCAACAAATAGCTCTTTGGGAATAACCTTGTTAGTGCAAAAATACAATTTTATGCCTGCCAAACTGTGTTATGTCTTTGGCATTTTTCATAGATTCAACTAGAGAAATGGGAACAAATTATGTGCTTTTGTGACAGGCTACTGGTAACAAAGCATCTGAAGATACAATTTAAAATGGGTTCTTTGCTAAATTGTCTGTTATTTGCTGACACAACACAGGTTCATCCCTTGAGTTAGGTGCCTTTTTTTAATGCTTGAATGATTCATAGGTCAGTGTTACGTGGCTTAAGCCCTTAACACCAGGCCTTTGCCACCGATACACCTGTCACCTGCCTTTAACAGCCTTTAACACCAAGCGTCTCACGCTGAGACGTCTGATCAAAAGTACTTTGCAGTACTGTAATTTTGTGACCGTTTGTCCTATTGGAAAAAGTCAAATGGTTTCTGAAAGCTGAGAAAATTGTGCTTAACATCCAACAAAGAGTTATTATGGTAATTGTTGCCAGAAGTCTGCGAAAAGCAGCATATTTGAAATACATTGTGTCGCTGAACTGAAGACACGTTTGGTGTTAAAGGGTTAACTTAACAAAAAACATTCCTCTAAAAATGGTCAGGTACTAGGACTGGACTGAAAATAAGTGAAGAATAAGCCAATGTCCAAAGACTTTTATAAAAGTCTTTGGATATTTTAAAAATTTTGAAAAACTTTCATTAATCTTTGAGATTAATGAAGACAGCCTGATTCCTTGGAAGCAAAATATAAAGAAATGAGGAGTGACTCAAGAGTATTGCACAGTACTATGTAAGTCATGTTAGTTCACTCAACTGAAAATCCCAGCTTTGTTTGTGGAGTTTCATTCTTTCGGGGCATTTTTTAAGAAGTTATCTGACAAACAACATGTATTGCTGTACTAACTGTAAAGTTATTTTAAGAAGTATGGGTTCCAGTTTTTCCTGTGAGTGAAATGTTAGCATTATTTAATTACAGATTAGCACTAAGTAGCAGGTGTTTGTGGTGGTATCTGTGCAGTGCATCCATTCAATCTACGGATGTAGCTTGCTAACCAGTCTTGTGGGCATTAAGTGAGACATTAGCACTTCATCTTCTGCTCCATTAATGGTCACTTATGATTTCCAAAAAAAAAACCCCAAGACGGCCATAATTTTAAAATCAAGGCCAAGTCCATCATTTATATACAGTCTATGGTATGGTATGTTTTGGAAAATAAATTAATAAGGAAATTACCTATAAAGTAGAACAATACTTGTAGAAGAACGTATTTAGAAGAAAGGACCTAAGTCCCCCTCTATGACTATTTCTACTGAAATAATAGTTCTTTACAGTCACTTACGCATAAACCTTTAGGAGGTGGTCATCCTTAGAGTCAGCAGTAAGAAGATCAGCAATGCTGACAACAGCACAGCCGAATGGCCGCCTGTACTGTACATTGCACTGGTTCTTCTTCTCTCCTGCTCCCATCCTCCCTGCACACATAGACACAAAGAGGTATCCACAGTAAGCAAAGTACACTAATGAAAGCCCAAGAGATTTTTTAAGAACATGTGTATCACTCAGGAGAATAAAGAAGAAACATCATAACTCCCACCTATTCTTATGATGTGCACAACGATGTAGACATCTTTTCGTAGATCACTGCTTCCCAAATCCTGACAAACAATGCAGGAAAACATACTTAAGCATCCAACCCAATTACTGTGAACAAGCTGAAGAGCACTGACGCCACTTTTATTTTTCAGCATAACAGAGCACGAGTTAAGTCAGCTTTATATAGCCTTAAATTGCTCCCAGTTAATCTTTTTAAAACATAATGTCATGTTCACGTACTCACCACAAATAGTGTGCATTGTCTTTCTGTCTTCTCCGGTGACTTGGGCAGCCCGCTCTTATTCAGCCTTACAAAGAACCTTTCACTGCACAAGTGGACAGACAGAGACGGGGAACACACACAGAGATGAATGTGGTCAGGAGTGATGGCTGAGTGTCATAGCAAAGAAGTGCATCCAAGTTACTGCTAACAGGAACAGAATAAAGATAAGACACAATGTCAAAAAATGTCAAGTGCAGAACAGTGGGCACTGGAGAAATCACTTCAAAGTTCAAACTTCACACTAAAGCTGTGTGAAACAGAATAAGAGGCAGGAGGGGGAAAAAAACAGGCAGAAAGGAATCGGAGACGGAGGGATAGAGGGTGAGGAAAAAGATGTACAAAGCTTGAATTGCTGAAAAGAATCCCCAAAACAGAAAGCCTGTAAAATATCTGACAAGAGCATTCACACGTGGCTCCTCCCTGGCTGAATAAAAGTGCTTTGCTGCCTGTTACAGATTCTCTCTGATACATGTACACACAGATACTAGGCTTTCATCAAAAATAGTGATAGGTTACAACTAAAAACGTGCAACCTCAATCATAACTGCCAAACTAGCTGTCATAAAACTTATGGCTGTCACAGGGCTGAAAGAATACAGAGAGAAAATGAAAACTTGTTAACTTGCTAAAATTTAGGCAATTTCAGGTTGCCAGTCTGCTACAATTTCCCTGTTTTGAAAACATAATATGTCTGTTATGTATATTTGTGGTGAGGAGCTCAGTCCTTCATAAGTGGCTCAGAGTAGAGCCGCTACTCCACCACATCGAAAGGAGCCAGTTGAGGTGGTTCAGACATCTGAACTGGATGCCTCCTAGGCGGCTTATGTGTGAGTAGTCCTGGGCATGCCCCACTGGGTGGAGGCTCCAGGGGAGACCCAGGACATGCTGGAGAGATAATCCCTCTCATCTGGCTTGGGAACACCTTGGTGTCCCCTCCAAAAAAGCTGGAGGTGGTGACCAGGGAGAGGGAGGGGTAGGCATCTGTGCTTAGACTGTCCCCACAATGCGGACTGGAACAAGTGGCAGAAAACAAAAGGATGGATGGATGCATGGATGGATATATGGATGGATATTTGTTAACATTTGGCACATACTCAAGGAGGAACTGATTAAATCTGGGTGGTCAGAAAGTCAAAGTTAAAGGTCACTATGATCTTATACGCAAAGCTAAATCTGGTTAAATGTTTGTTTGTTTAATTGGTGACCTCATGCATTTCAGCACTTATACATCAATAATGATTAAATCCAACTTTCCCAAAATCTAATATTTTCAACTTTTAGTCCAAGTGAACCCTTGGGCCAAATCTGAGGAAATTCCCTCAAGGCATTCATGAGATATTCCCCATAGTGGACCATGAACTCTGCATGCCAAAAATTGCTTCATAAGCTAGAATGAACTGTCTTCAACTCTTGCCTCAAATGCCCCTCACGCTCATTTCTGTTCAGGCGGGAAATTAACTGAATGTCACGCAAAAACAGAAAGGACAGACACTGATCGCCTTTTCATTCTCTTTGTACTTTGTCCTCTATATCTCGCATAAACTCTGTAAAAGAGGCAGCGGAGGCATCCTGCTGGGCCCCTCTCATCCTGGCAGGCGAGCTGAGGGCTAATCCAGTTAGGTGACTTTCACAGTCCTCCGATAAGCAGTGAGAAAACCTTGTAATGCACCCACGCCTGACAATGAGCCAAGTCGTTGGCACGGCTAGCAGAGCATGCTACAGTAGGCCCATTCAAACGAGAGCAGAACATACCACAAACGATCACATATAGCTTGACCGCAGTGCATACAAATACAATAGATCGGGCTGTTTTATAACAGTCAGAGCTATTAAAAGCTCCTACTACAAGCTCAAAATTGTTTGGCCGCTACAGGGATGTAAGTAAGAGGCTGGTTTTTTTCACTGGAATTCAGTGTTTTGTATATGTAGGGCAGTGGGTGCACATGTTTGAGTTAATTAGGCTCCTGATTATTAATTATACAAATGCTCATGATTTTTTTCTATACATGTATTCCTTCAGTAAAGTTTTCATTTTCTCAGCCATATTGGAATGAACCATTTGAGGCCCAACTTGATTTGGATGCAGTTGTTCCTCATTAGCTGCACTCTGTAACTTTCCAGGCCATTTATCCAGCCATATGGAGACGGATTCCTGTGCATTAGACATGAGACTTTGCGCACGCTTTCTCTAATTAGTGCTCTATTGTTGAAACCTCAAATGCCAATTAACAGCCACTCCTGCAAACAGAGACACACAAGTCTCTCCTCTTTTCAACACCCTTCTCTTGCCACCACCCCACAGCCTCACAGCTGCAGCGTATTGATCGCCGGAGCTAAAGGGACCAACATCTCCCAATGGGACCTTATCTCCCTCTATCACCACTCGCATTAACATAACATGAATGGCTGATTTCCCTCCCCTCTGGGCTCTTGCTATTCCCCCTCTTAATATCGATGATGGCATTAGGAGCCAAACGCTCTTCCAATGAGAGGAAGGCTTGGAGGGGGGCGGGTTCCAACTGACGTGTTAACAACTAAATAAATGAACTGCCACTGCTTCCTAACTTGGTATTAAATAAATACATTTAAAAACTTAATTCTTAGCCTAACCCTAAAGGCCACACAAAAACACTGAACGGCCTCTGAAGCAGATAGGTGAAGAAAGAACACATGGAGAACATTCAAGAGCAGACAACATCAAGCCCAAAAAACAAACATATGTTGTGTTTTAAATAGTCTTTACATTTAAAGTATGTGTACACGAGATGCTTAATATGAGATATGGCCTCTTTTGGGTGTGATGCAAGCAGTCATCTGTCTGCACAAGTATCCAGGTCTGTTGTAGAGGAACTGCTCTCCATTCTGGATGAGTGTGGCTGTGGCACATTGACCCAGTATGTCCCAGGCCTGTTTAGTAAGAGACATATCAGGACTAAATGCTGGCCAAGGAAGTTTCTGGATATGCTCCTGATCTAGAAAGGCCTTCTTTACTCTGGCAGTGTGGGGTTGGGCTCTGGCTCGACAAAACAGTCATATGGTGAGGTACTGCCATAAGGAGGTCACAAGCACAGGTTAGTACAGGTTGGAGTACCTCATCTCTGTACCTCTGTCCAGTCAGATTTCTACCGAGAACACCCAGATCACAGAGGGCGGTCTCGTGGACAAGCAAGGCTGCAGCAACAGTTCAAACATTCATGCAAAATAAGCAGCAATACAGAGAAAAACCCACACATTTAAACATAAATCAGGGCCGGTGCTCTGTAAGAAGCAAGCAAACGTCATATTTAGAGGAGGGAAATGTGAGTGTGCAAAATGCTTGCGATGTGTGAGTTTGGTCTCAAACAGCATTAGAACCCACAGCGCTAAAAAAGCAGCAGGATCAGTGTGAGCATGGTATAATACACCACTGTGTGTTTGTGTGTGTGTCCTTCTGGAGACCCTGACAAGGAGTCTGTATTGAACACAAAGAAGCTGCCATGGTGCACAAGGGATGCTGGTGCTGGCATGGTACTGAGACAACGGGTCAGACCCCCATCTGGTCTCACTCGCGCACACACACACAAACACACACACACACACACACACACACAAAACACACACACACACATCCACATAAACCACCAGCACAGAGGGAAGCAGCGAAATGGCTCTCTGCCAGGCAGATTGTGTAAATGAGTGCGTCTCTGTTTATGCGTGTGACCAGACAGTGAGAGACGGCGCTGGCGAGCTGCCATTCCGAGATTTTCCTAAAAGACAACCGATGAAAGCAAATACACTTGCAGACTTAGAAAATTAGAAGCATAAGGCGCATTGGTTTAATGCCTCTGACTGCCTTTATCCCTCAAAATTACAAGAAGCTGATTTAGGCAAATTGTTGATTTAGGCAACAACATTAAGTGGTTATGAGAAAAATACAGCTTTGTCTTTGCTCTTTCTTGCCGGATTCAGTTTGGATAAATTCACATTTCATTTGTAACGCATGATGAATTTCTGAAGCTGCTGTTAAGTATATAATATCAGCACTACTGAAGTAGACTTTATTCTGTTTCAGAAAATGGATTTTAAATCCACTTGAAATGTATATTTAAGCTTAGTGAGTGTAATTACTCATGCCCAGCTAAACGTACCCCATCGTTCAAAGAAGACTGAAAGAAGAAGACAGGCAGCAAAGGAAAAAACTAAATGGAGACATAAAAACAGTGACAGCAAAAAAAAGAGAGAACAAAAGGGCTTCAAGTGGAACATGATATGATTGTACTGAATACTAATTACCCACTTCATGACAATACCCACTTTCACACTGAAGAAAAAAAAACTAATTATTACTGAGCCTGCTATCTTATAGTTTCCTAAAAAGTCACCATGCAAAAATAAATAAATACAGGTTAGAATAAACTGCACATGATCTTGTTTATATACTTTTTTTTTTCTTTCCATGTTGTAACTTGCCTTGTGTGGATGCAGTGACAAACTGTGTTCACTGACACTGGCTTTCCTGAGCCCATGCAGTGATTTCTACTACAGCATTGAGTCTGGTATTAATGCATTAAAAAGGTCGCTCAGAAATGGGTTTTGGCCTTGTCCCTTGCACAAAGAGATTTCTCTGGATACTCTGTTTTAATGATATTGTGTCAATAACCCAGTTTTACAGCGAAATGTTATGTCTATATTACTTGACTATTTTCTGACGCAAGCTTGCATAGAGTGGCAGGCCCCTCCCCATTTTTATTTGAATGGAAGTTTCAGCCAGTATTCAAGTATTCAGCTGAATATTCATGAACATTTCTAGACTTCTGCTGCCCCTGTCCACAACTTAGAAACTAGTTGAAACTGTGAATTGTCTATACAAACACAAACACAAACACATTTTCCAAAGCATCCCAGCCCTGAGACAGACTGGCAACCTGTCCAGGATGTACCCACCTCTAACACTATGACAGCTGACACACACACACACACACACACACACACACACACACACACACACACACACACACACACACACACACACCCCAGCACCCGTGACTCTGAATTAGATAAGCAGAAGAAAATGGATAGATGGACTACACAGCATCCCAACTTTTGTGAAAAGAAGGTTGCCCATCATGATTTCGGATGTGTAAGCAAGAAGAATTACATTGAATTATATCTTTCTAATCAAAATTGCTTCTTTTTTCCCCCGGAAATTAATTTTTCTCTCAGATGAAACACACATCATGACAACCAAACAAAATGACACACTTGTAAAAAAAAAAATTAAATAAAAAATAGAACCTTCCTGCTTTTGTGCTGTTATTCATTCAGGAGAATGGTGGAAACTGCAGCTGGTCTTTGTGCAAGTTTTAAAACTTGCCTGTAATGTGGATGAATAATGAGTTGGATTTCAGTAGAAACTGAAGTAGGGTTACTGTATGCCACACAAAGTTAAAAAAACAACAAAAAAAAAACACTGAGTCCCATCAACTCCATTCTAATTCCTCTGATGTGACCCTGCGGGGCGGAGAGTACTCTCACACAAGCATGACTTATCAAAAGAAGTTTCAGTGCGGCTGTGCTCATTTTTTCAACCCACTCGCTTTTCTTTCGCCTGACAAATTCATTTGTTTGTGACATGAAACAAAATTTCTTCACTTTGAACTCTGAAACCAGGGACTTTCAACATAGTCTTCTATTTGGGTAACACCCCATCAGGAGTACATGTGGCATCTGCGGGTTTGTGAGCATCTATGCAAGGAACACATGCAGACTTCCCAGGATACCAGGTTCTTTTATATGGACTTTTAATTTTTTTTAAACTTATAATAATCACATGACCTTGTTCGATTTTATGTGTTCAAGTGGACTTTAATAACCTGCTTCATTTAATAAATCTTCATAAACATAATTAGAGAAGTCCAAGGGGAGCTATTTGACACGGGGCATTCACAATCAACAGTGCTGCTCATTTGCATTTTGCTCTCCCAAAGGGTTTAATGCCATAAACCATACAACCTTATGAACGAGCAAGAAACTGTTTTTCAACTGATTAAATCCAAGCAAACAACAGCTGTGATGAAGGGACTTAAAGGGAAAATTAATCCAAAAAGTCTAATTTATCCATATTTCTTCTAACTTGTATAATGTTATCAATTTCATTGTTTTTGTATGAGTACAAATTTTAACCTATCCACTTTCTCTTGAATATAGTGGAAGCAAATAGCACTCACCTTCATGACTTGCTTACTCAAAAAAATATATAACAACACTGTCCCATATCAGTAAAACAAAAGGAGCTATCTAAAGTCACAGCTTAGCTGATGGTGAGACTATTAATATTTAAATCCTGTCATGCTGTCACTAGTATGGGCATATCGTCATGGGAAGAACTGTACTTTCTACTGCTCAGTGGTTACGTGGGTTAGTTGGTATAGTTTAGCAGAAAGAAAACAGATCCAACAGCCACAGTTCCTACAGTTGCTAAAGAGACTTTATGTATTTTTTAATTATGTATTCTTGTCACTTTAAGAACCACAAAGCAAGTGCCATTTAGCTCCACTGTAGCAAAGAGAAGGCAGACATCTCTAAAGTAAATATCTCCAAAACAATCTGGATGCACAAACAGCACTGCAAGCCAGAGGGAAAAATATATCAATTTGATTTTGAAATGAATGACCCAATTAAAATAATGACTTATTTTCTATGAAATCTTTACCTTAGTGGCCGGTTCTCCCGTCCATCATAAATATGAAAGAAGACTTCAAGCTCCTCCCCCAGATTAGCACTCATTAGACTCTTCACATGGACAAACAGGTGATGGGTGCTAGCAGGAGTGGAGGTATCCTTCTTACGATGCCGGTGTTCCATCTGCAGGGGAGAGAAGAAAATCAGCACAAGCAAATTTCTCTATATAAAAGTGAATTTACACTGCTCAAAAATTTAAAGGAACACTTAAAATAAAAAGAGAAAAAAAAAAGAAAAGAGTATAGCATTAAGTCAGTTAAAATTCTGGGACATTGATTTGGTCAGTTAAGTAGCAGAGGGGGTTGTTAATCAGTTTCAGCTGCTTTGGTGGTCATGAAATTGGCAGGTGGAGGCCACTGACATTTTCACTCTTTTTTTCTGACTGTTTTTTTTTACTAGTTTTGCATTTGGTTAGCGTCAGTGTCACTACTCGTATGAGGCGATACCTGGACCCTACTGAAGTTGCACAGGAAGTCCAACTCCTTCAGGATGGCACATCAATATGTGCCATTGCCAGAAGGTTTGCTCTGTCTCCCGGCACAGTCTCAAGAGCACGGTGGAGATTTCAGGAGACAGGCAGTTACTCTAGGAGAGCTGGACAGGGCTGTAGAAGGTCCTTAACACATCAGCAGGACCAATATCTGCTCCTTTGTGCAAGGAGGAACAAGATGAGCACCACCAGAGCTACAAAATAAACTCCAGAGGGTCACTGGTGTAAACGTCTCTGACCAAACAATCAGAAACAGACTTCATGATGCCTTGTGCTCAAAATAAGCAAGTCCACGACTGGCACCCTGTGCTTTTCATAGATGAGAGCAGATTCACCCTTAGAACACTTGAGACAGACATGAAAGGGTTTGGAGAAGCCATCGAGAACGTTATGCTGCCTATAACATCATTCAGCATGTTTGTGACATGAAACAAAATTTCTTCACTTTGAACTCTGAAACCAGGGACTTTCAACATAGTCTTCTATTTGGGTAACACCCCATCAGGAGTACATGTGGTCATATCCAGGTAGGGAGGCATATCCATGGATGGATCCACAGACTTCTACAGGCAAAGCAACATATTGGGATGAAATCCTTGGACACATTATCAGATCCTTCCCTGGCGCAGTGGGTCCTGGGTTCCTCCTGGTGTACGAAAATGCTGGGCCTCATGCGGCGAGAGTAGATACAAGCTACTGAGTACCATTTTGAGTTGCTGCAATGAAATTTCAGCAAAATGGACTACCCTGCATTTTGCAGCCTCATTTTTTTCCACTTTGATTTTTGGGGTATCTTTGCGTTAGATATCCAGCATGATATTTTTTTTTCCCCCTATTGAGCTCTGACATGTTTTCAAAGTAGACTCGTAAGTTTTTTGAGCAATGTATATTAGACTTTATCTACAATTATACAAACTGCCAAAAATTAAAATAAACAAAAAAACCCAAAAACAATTGGAAACAAATACAGCAATGTTTGAATACAGGGCTGAGGGGGTGCATTCGAAGAAGACTCAAAACTCGTACGCTCTCGAATCAAAGCTTAATTACTACCACGTGAAAACATGATTAAAATTTATTATAATATCAGACATTCGCAGGAAAGAGCTGCTATATTAGTGCTGAATTCAATAACAGGTAAGAGCCCCCTGAGGCTTCTCAAAGTAGGGGGAAAAAACTAATTTGCATATATTCGAAGACCAGAAAGCTATATATTTTGTTGATATAGATCAGGCTAATATAGGATGTAATATTGCAGCCTGGCAGTTTAGAGGCTAAAATGTGGGAGTTAAAGCAGCACGGTCTGGCTCTTTCTTTGTTGCAGCCTTTCTGCCAAGGAAACAAACAGGATACTGCATGTACAATACAAGAACAGAAATGTATTACTGCCTCCTTGCTTGGGAAAATACATTTAATATAATACATCACCACAGACTGGCGTATAAATTCCATACTTGCTGATTATTTAGAGTACTGTGCAAAAGTCTCGAGCCAGTCCTTTTTTTCTTTTTTAAATAGTTTGCTTCCAAAGAACCACATTCATGCCTGGAGATGCATCTGGCACTTCAGTTGATCCATCTATTTTATGCTGAAGCCTCATCAGAAATGGTCTCAGTGGAAGGATGGCTGTCAAGAAGTCATTCTTAAGGAAGGGGAACAGGAAGAAAATGCTTGGGTATGCCAAATCACACTGAAAAAAAAAAATCAGTGGCAACAAGTCTTACGGAGTGATGAATCCCAGTTTGAAAGTTTTGGTTCAAATAATCATCAATGAGTAGAGAGGAGGTCAGGAGAGAGGCACAGCAGTAGTATCTACAACCATCTGTAAAAGACAGTGGAGGCTCTGTCATGGTTTAGGGCTGCATTTTAGCCAGTGGTGTTGGAGATGCAATACCCACTAAAAAAGCATTTGATTGGAAACAGTTTCATTATTCAAGAAGAGCTTTGTAATGTCCTTCAAGAATCCCAGAGAACTATTACTGAAGAGCACTTATGTAAATTAGAAAGCTTGCCTAAGAAAATTCAGGCTGTTTCGAAGAAGGTGATCATGCCAAACGTTGACTTTCAAGCTCAGAATTGTACAAACTGTTTTTGCCTTACTTACTGCATTTCCATGTTCAAGACTTTGGCACAGTACTTTATCTTTAAGTAGGCTTTTTTGATAGAAAGAAGCATTGAAATATTAGGATTCATAATAAGCATAATGTAAAAAATACATAAATAGAAAAAAATGCAGCACAACTTCAAATCTCAGTGTTAGGTAATACTCCAGCAATGGCTGATACTACTTGCTATATTATGTCAGGCTATACCAAAAAGATCAGTAAGGCCTCATGCAGAATGGTGTGGCATGTGTACACACATTAGAGCTCTGTTTATAAAGGGGTCCTCATAATCTGCTGTCAGCAGCCAAAATTACAAGATACACGCACACACAATGAATAAATATACACAAACAAACACACACATACACAAAGCACCAGATGGCCGGCAGAGCCACTGCCAAATTTGGTCTCACATCCATTTCTGTTGTAAAACATAAGAAAATCGGAAGGAGGGGGAGCAAGACAGAGGAAGGGGAAACGGATAAAGACAATGCAAGAACTGAGCGTAGTAAAGCTCCACCACAAAACACACACACACATGCACAAAAGAAAAAAAAACATAAGAATGAAGAGCTGAATGCAGAAATGGAAAACTGTTACAGAACTAATCACCAGCCACAGAATTTTAACAGTGGACATAATATATTTAAATAAAGAAACCCACTTAAACATGCTACAAATAATTCTCTCTTTGCAATTTCTGTCCAAACAATAAAAACATTTTGTTTTTGTGTGAAATCCCAGAAAGGAAACAAACTATTGTCTAGCAAGGCACACTATTTTCCTTTTTTAACGTATCAGTATTTCTATTCACAGCGGGGCTGAACTCCTGGTTCTGATGTAAAATGACTAGGTCTGGGGAAGGCCTAATTTATGCTGTGGGATTTTATTACGAGGTTATTCTCAGTGTGTCATTTCAGCCAGCAGCCCGGCGGGAACAGCGTGTGGTTATGTGACAGCTTCAGCATGACTAGACACGAAGGATAGACGTGACAGCCTGGCAGCCTGACTGGCAACATATAATGCTGTGGTGGACAAGGAGAGGTAGCTGAACAGAAAGGGAACATGATCATGTGTGCGCCCGCTAAACTGTCCTATTGCTGTTCATTCAGGAGTCTTATCCTAAAGAAGAAGAGCAGCAAGTGGAGGGATTGTCAAACTACAAGCAAATTCTATAAGGAGAGGGGTCAAACTGGGGCCACTAATTTATAACCATTCCTTCTATTCCTTTCTACAGCACTGTTTAAGCCTCTTTTAAGCTTGTGGGTGGAAGTCATATGGAGGAAGTGAAAGATTCATATGAAGGCTTCTCTCTTTAGTGATAAGTGAAGCCATAAGAGCCATAGAGAAAATATTACAACCACATGTCCCGGGCCAGACCTGAACTATGATCTATCACTGCTGTGTGATCTTCTACTATTAATGAATGCATCACTGGGGGATCTAAACTCTGGTCTTCTCTGCTCACGCAATGAATTGAACTCAGTCCCCAAGGATACAATGGGAAGCCTAAAGCTGATTAGTCTTTGCTCTACACACGACTCCCATGAGCCAATTAGGCATAAAGGTTTTTTTTTTCTTTCACTTTAAAGCTACAACCAAACATAATACTTCAACAAGTGGGAGTCAAGTCAAAAGAGTCCAATAAAAATCTGGCCCTCGAATCTGCACAAATAACCTGTCTTATAACTGCAACAGATTGTTCATTATATGTAGAGCCCCAGCAGCCAATTGACTGGTTGACTGATTAGCCAACCATCGTTTTTAAAGCAAACATGATGCATTTTGTCACATGGTAGTAAACAAAGCAGCTTTCATTTTTTTTCTAATCAGACAAAAAGAGAAAATTGTAGACCCATTACGCTGTTCTTCAGGGAAATATCTGTTATATACACTTGCTAGAGAGTCACTAATGCAGGGTTTCTACTGCCTGCAAAGCAAGTCGGCACACACTAAAATAGTTTTGTCCTTAGCCCAAAGAAAAACACCAGGAAATTATTTACTTGAGCATATAATACTTTTTCAAATGGCCAACAATAACAGGAAAGCACATGCACTTACATTGAGTCAGGTAACACAGATGGATTTCCTTAACAATCAAATAATGCTTATGTGCATGGGGAAAAGGGGGGGGTAGAATATTCTCTGAAAATAAAAACTGAGATTTAAGTTTCTTTTTGTGCCAAGAAACAAAACTGCTTAACTTTGCGAGACAGACAGGGAAAATAGGAATGCCACACTCGCACGTTAATGAATGTAATATTATCTGATAACCTGAAATGATTATTACATGCTTGTGATATGATTCTTGCTATAAAAATATATAAATATTTGTTATTTTATTATCAGAAAATACAGAAGAATTTTTATCATAAATTCACAACTTTACTCTTGGAATTTTTCCTAGGAATACCACCACCTCTCATGGCTCTGTAATTCGATTTTCTTTTTTTTTATTTCACCTAAAATCGGCTTAAATATACCATGTCTTATTGTGAATTTACAGTGCAAGCACTGTTTTGCTGAAAACAGCTGTTTACCATAACACTGAATGAGAGCGGTAGACAAGATGGCATTAAGATATACAGTCAGTTACAGGCGTATATAAAATCTCTTTTTAATCCGCTGTCTTTGCTTGTTTTCATTCTCACTTGGAAGATATCACATAATTCCTTGACACAATGCAGCAGTCAAGCTACGTTTTCCTACAGTAATGCCACACTGTTACTTCAGCACGCACGCACATACACACACATACGACATAATCCCCATGTCAATTTAATTAAGCCACACCGCAGAAGCACCGACAGAAACAAAGACGTTGTTCGCACAAACAAAGCTCTCACAGGAAAATATTGATGTAATATGGGCTCATTGAGATGTTGCATCTTGGTGTGAGCGCATCTTGCATATGTTTTTTGTGTGTGGATTGTGGCGGTGAAGTGCCTGTCTGACAGTCACTTGCTCATTTTATACCTCATTCATTAGAGGTACAGAAAGCTTTCCTTGTGCTATGCCTGCTTTTGTTTTGACAACAACAAAAAAACGAAACTGATGTATTAAGCGCTTCAATTACCCCTGCGAAGGAAAAGCCGACTGTGTGTGTGTGTGTGTGTGTGTGTGTGTGTGTGTCGGATACAATTCCCCCCACGCTGTATGAGGGCAGAGAAGTGGTTGCCATGGTAGCAGCGGTTGGGGCCTGGAGAAAGCGGGAAGGAGAAGCAGAGAGGAAACAGTAGGGAAAAGGAGAGAAATACAGAAGCAGATGGAAGAGGGGAAAACTCAGTCCATCAAGTGCACCTCATGTGAAGATGAGACTGGTATCAGTAACTCGCTGAGTTTACTCTAAATCTGTTTTGCCAAATGCTGCTTTTAAGGTCAAGAGTGGGCTTTGAACGCCGAAGCTTTAGCCCACATGGAGATGTGCTCAAATTTCTCGGAGAAAAGTGACACGTTAGCAACTAAGTAAAATGCTGAGAAACGTGACACAACCGAAAAGGGTGACAGGATTTTTATATAAGGTATTCTTTCATTTCAAACCCTAACATGGCTCTGTTGTGCCTTTTCTTACTCTCTGTCATACACATACACTTTCACAGTGGCCAAAATGTTGTCACTGTACATACAAGGAATCCCTATGAGCCAAAATCTCAATGGCCCCTCTCATATTACAGATCAGAGCTGGAACATACATGTGCAAATGGATATGAGAAACTGCCGTGTGCAAGAAATTATGCTTCTTGCATGATCATAATGTGTTTTCAGAAACTGCACATCAGTGAGACGAGAAGCGGTGCCCATAAGCACCGATTTCTGTTTGAGGAAGCCAGGAGAGTTGATCAGAACACTGTCATCATTTTTTTGGAGAGGGGGTTTAAAGAGACAAGTGCTAAAGCAGCTACTTTTAGACCAGGAACTGAAAAGTTCCAAAAAAATGTCCAGATTAAAAAAAAAAAACAAAGTCCAAAAATGTTAAAAATGGAACTGGAAATGAGTATTGCATGCTACTAATGTCTGCTGCGCCAAGGTGGCAAGGTTATATGTGAGCTAGTTCATAAGCGACCGCTGCTATCAGTCAACCTCATGAAAGATGCTGACAGATGTTGTCAGTGATGGACAATTCTCAAATCCACATTGGGGTTATCCAGATCAAACCAAGTACAAAACACTCAGCGGTCAAACATCTGGTTGTTTGCCATCTGTTGAAAAAAGCAGCAGAAGCAAACTGCAGCAGCATTGTTTTTTTGTTTTTTTTATTAGTTTTTACATTTTTATGTTTTAAAATGTGGACAGAGTGTACACAAAATGATACTAAATAGATCTGTTGTATGCAATCATTTGTGTATCATAGTCTACATTCTATATTTACCCCAAAACAGCAACAGTTTCTCAGGCACTTAATTATAAAAACACTGGAGATTAAAAAGGCAAATGACACAAACACCAAGGCCATCAATCTAAGCCTCTGCCATCGATGTCACTGTCATTCAGTGTCACTGTCCACTCTGCAGGGCCACAAAGTCCCAGTAGAGCATTACTTTCTGCACTTTTCTCTTGTCTTGTGAGCTGTGCCGAATATAGTATTTTTTACCTAAGTACTCTTTTCAGGGTGACTCTAGAGGAGACCAGCTCCTCTAAGCATTTGCACAAAGCATAGCATGTTAGTCTGAGAACAGAGAACTGTGAGGACACTTACCAGTCTGTAAAGCTCTGTGACACTGATTTCATCTGGGTCCACCATACTAAACTCTCGCCTAGGTACCAGGTCCAAGCCAAGTTGTCTGAAACACAAAGTCAGAGAGTATACATACACTGAAGCAGAATACATACAGACAATACGGCACATGGATTATGAGTGTTAATCAAGATGCTACTTTATGGCTGGTTTGAGCATCAACAACAAAGTGAACAGACCCATAAATACACAAAGCACAGCTGTCACATTAGTCACCTAAATACATTTGACAGCTTCTGTGGAGCAGATGAAAGGAAAAAAAATCCTCTCCCTTTAGCTTCCTGCTATGCCTTCCTTTCCTCCTCTCCTCCATCTCTTTCCCTCTCCATCCTTTAACCTTGCCTGTACTTCTGCGTTCTTACAGTTCCACAAACGCCGCTGTAACTCTTCACACGCTCCCTTCCTCTAGGCTGGTCATTTCAGCGGACCAAAACCGCACACTTGAGTGTGTCTCCTTTTCGGTAATAAGAGAGACAGGCCTGGTCAACCATACAGAAGCCACAGCGAGGGACACTCATCACTGGGGAGAGGTGGGGGGGTGTGTGTGTGTGTGTGTGTGTGTGTGTGTGTGCGTGCGTGCGTGCGTGCGTGCGTGTGTGTGTGTGTGTGAGTGAGAGAGACGAAGGCCCACAGCAGGGAAATGAAGGAGAGTGAAGGGTAAAGGACAGACAGACAGAAAGAAAGAGTGACACAAGTTGTGAGCATTTTTTTTTTTGTCCCCTCTCCCTCTTGCATCCACATGACACAGAGAGGAAAGAAAGAAGAAAGCAAAGTAAGAGGAAGGATGGAGAGAGTGCTGTCTGGGTGAGGGAAAGAGACTTTATTGAGTGAGGAGAATGCCTGCAGGGAGGGTAGGTGACAACAAAAGACAGAAGTGAAAGGAGAGATGAGAAGAAGAGTGAGTTTGAGAAAGCAGGAAAGAAGTTAGAAAGCTCTGGGAAAGAAGCAGAGAAAGAAATGCGAGATGAGACTCTTATTTGCAAATGCAGTTTGCTCCAAGTTTTTATTGTTTTATTGTGCGTCAGTAACTAAAAATATTCCTCACAATTTTGGTAATTCTCAAAGTATAGTATGTTTTTAGATCAATTACTTAATATTCCCTGCAGCTAAAAAAAAAAAAAAAAAGTTTCAGGGACTTTAAAGTCTGCAGATTCTCCATCACAGTCAAGATAAAGCTTGATTTAACTTATTCATTTATTTTGTGGAAGGCTGTCATACTGCGGTTATGCAACCATGAGAAGGCTGGAAAGAATTATACTCAAAGAAACTCCGAGCTTTTCACGTCAGCTGCTGAAAAGGATTTCTATGTCGAAGGAAAATCAAACAAATACAGCCTTTTTAGTCACAATTACAATGCATTCCCACAAACTAACAATGTTTGACTGAATGTGCCAAATCTGTCTCATTACAACATTTAGCATTCAAATTTTGGCCAGTACAAGATTCAGCTTCATTCAATCTTGTTTGGTTGTCAATGACATATTAAAATTTGATGTTTCTGCCAGTTTTCAGTACCGCAGGAATCACTGGAGTCATATTACCACAACCACAAGTTAAAAAAAAAAAAAGCCTTAAGGCAGAAATAAACATGTTTAATCTAGCTTGGTTCTTCTTCTGTGTCGAGTCTGTGTTGTACTAAGAGACTCAGTTAAAATGAGCGTCATATTTAGCATCACAGCAAGTTACGAATGCACTTTGCTAACCAAGCTTGCTAGCCACTGCTAGAATTAGCTGATGGCTTCCCAGCTCTACATCCTCCTATAAATATGGTCACATCCAGTTTCAATATAAGATGGTAAGATAGTAATATTATTCAAAATAATATATTAAAAACAAATGGCTTATGTCACTATGATTTCATGACTCTATGAGTTCATTTAATTATTTTACAAATGGGAAAAAGACTACTACTTGCTGCTAGATTTGATTGGTATCAGCACTGGCTGATGTCCAGTGAGTTGTGGATTAGGGCATCCTTACCATGAACTACACTCAGCAACCCAAAACAACCAAAAACCACCTTTTCCATATCCCTTATTCTCTTTCCATCACACCTTAAAAACAGTAATGAATTGAAAGCGATTGCTTTGTGGTTTTGAGGAACTACAAAGTAACAGTGCAACGTCAGGTTGTTGGCTGAAATTTTCTGTTTAGTGTCGTTGTAATTAAAAAATGCAGGAAAGCGGCAGATGTGGAAATGTCAGAAGACTGACAGCTCTGGAGTGCACGTCTCCAAATTAGCACTGCTGGTATGTGCTTTGACTATGTGCTGCTTTCACACATAACCATTAAAAAAAAAAATCATGTTTTGCTCTTACAGGGAAAGAGACTTTGAGTCTGTTTCACAGCCTCAATGTAGATAAGGCTGTTGAGTTCATAAAATATGCTCCCTCTTCTTTCAGTGGAAATTTATTAATGGAAGACAGCACTATCAAAACATGAGGACTTACACTGACTCTTCTGGAATGAACTCTTAAAGAGGAGCCATTTTCCTTTCATATTCATACAGTTACAGCTCTTGATGCTTTTATTAAACATGGACAATGTTTCAAATAGCAAGTAATCTCTATTAACACAAAGTACTCTTTTTTTCTTGGCTCTGATGTCCGTTATACAACTGTTGCCAACAGGACATAGTTCTTCGAGCTTTCTGTTTGTGAGAAGCAGCCAATCAGAAGAAAGTTGGTTTAAAGGGAGGGTGAAGGGAGAAATGGAACAAAACAAATATGTCTAAAAACCATATGTGGACATTTTAAACCTAAAAGTCTTGTTCTTTCTGCCCTTATTCTACTCACTCATTGCCCCAATCCAATCTTGCTGTGATGTGCTGCTTGACGTCCCTCATACGGTCATGAGTGAGGTGGCCAACCAGCACCTGCCTCCTCAGGTCCAGGATTTCATTCATCACGTGCCAAAGCCGGTGGAACAAATCCCCCTCATTTTTCTGTAGGTTTGGGAAAGCAGAGAGCCGGGGGGTGGGGGGAGGAAAAAAATGAGAAGAATAGCAGTCAAAGGCGATGAATGAAAGGGAAATTGACAATAAGCTAAAGACAGAATGAGGATGACAGAAGGAAAGGCACAGATAAGGAGATCAAAATATACAGTTGTGCCAGCGCTGCCACCCAAAAACATAAGTGAAAACATGAAACGCGACGGAATGCACATTAGAGAACTAAATCGACACTGAGAAGAAGACGGCGACCCAGAGAGAGAAGACAAGAGGGGCTTAAAATGGATTTGTGCAAATTAGCTTCAGTGTCCTGCTGCTTTTTGCTGCAAATTTATGCACTTTGATCTACAAGTATTCATCAGCTCAATTTAATCAGCACCCCAGATACTTTAATAGGCCACAAACACAATCAATCCAACTAATGAATGCGTATGAAAAAAAAAAGCTTCAAATGTTTGTGGCTTTCTGAATTACCCAGGGCCAAATGAACTCCCTGCATGAGAAACCTTAAAAGGGAAAGTTTCAATAAAGCAGCGCTGACGCTTAAAATCAATGCAAAGTGTGCGTGCGCGTTTGTGTGTCACAATTCTTACCACATAGAGCTGTTTCCACATGGCACCCCAGTCGCGCAGAGTTGATGTCATCTCTGTGATGACTGAGTCTTCGACAGGGATGACTGTCTCAAATTGCCTACAAACATTGGCACATGCACGGGAATCAAATATGGCTCAAACCACAATATGAACGCACATGGAAAGGAAACAGCGAAAAGACACGTAACATTACCCTTTGTTCTTGATGTGGGCATTCTTTAAGTGGATGTAGCTGGATGGAAAAATCCCCTTTGGGCAGAAGATAAACAGGTTAATGAGAAGGCTCCGAGAGTCATTTGCTTCCAATGTAATTAGCGTTTAACAGCGGCGGATGTGAAAATGATGCACATAATCAATACGGGGGCTGGGAGTGTTGCTGGGTTAAAAAGAGGGAAATGGGGAGAACATAAAGATAAAAGCATGCAGCAATGACATTTAGTAGACAAGCAAAGGTTTAAAAAAGGCTGTTTGTGTGAGCGCACATGCTGTTTAATGCTAATAAACTGCAAGTTGTCCCCACTGACTTGGGGAGATCAAAGTAGTATCTGAGAAAATGCAAAAGACAAACACCTAAGTCTTCAATTGGCTCTTATTATGATATATTCTTCTGCACGTGAGCTTTTAAAAGCCATAATTCTCATCAGACTCACTGCTCACGTTGAATGGAGTGTTTTGTGTATAAAATGTTGAGACAATGATATAGTTTGGTCTGGTGCGAGGGCAGGTTTGTTTCTTTTTTTATGACATGGTGGTAATAAAAATGGGAAAAAAAAGTCATTATGAAAATAATTTTCACAGTCTGCACAGGTGCTTTTATGGTAGATCATTCATGTGATTGGTGACTGGAAGTTGTTCAACATATTGTCAGATTTATTTTATTTTATTTCTTAATATTCATTTCCACTTGTAATAATAAATATTACTGGTAAAACTACAATATGGAGAAACAAAGTTCTTCTGGGCAATCGTGATAACAACTTTTCGCAAGTATATATGCCCCTACACCTGGGCTTGCATCAGTGCAAAACCCTTTGTGAAATATGTCTTTCCATTCAGCAGTCTTCTGAACTAAAATAATAAAAGTAGGCTGTTATCTTGAAGCATTACCTAAATTAACTTAATTTAATAGTCACCATGGCAGTAAAACATGATGTATATAAAGACCAATTAAATCTGATTTTTTTAAAAGTGTGTACAAAGTTTGCTGACTTTGAGACATTTTGATTCAAGATTCTTTGAGTGCCCAGAAGGTTAGTGGTTCAATTCCTGGCTGCTTCAGTCTCCATGCCAAAGCATCCTTCTGCAAAATACTGAACCCCAAGTTGCTACCAATTTTCATCAGAGTACAATTGTATGTGTGAATGTTTAGATAGAAAGCAGACATAGAAAAATCTTATATGAATGGGTGAATGAGACATGTTGTATAAATGAGTGCCCATGTAGAGTAGAAAAGTGCTATATAAGAACCAGTCCATTTACCATTCACACTGTCACAATAATGCTCTTGGGAAGGCAATCCATGACTTACAGTGGTTCATAGCCTGTTTTCTATCCAGGTATGCTTTTACTGCATACTGCATTCCACTGAGACCATTTCTGACAAGGCTTCAGCAAACAGATGAATCAAGTGAAGGGTCAGATGCATCTCCCAGATTCTGTGCCTGCCACTTTTCTTTTGTCCTATACTTTAAGGACATCGGACCATGCAAAGATAGACCAAGTTTTCGGCTAAAACTACAATGGAAATCACTTGGGCTTTTATCATAGATTCAACTAAAGAAATGGGGGGGGGGTCATGTGCTTTTTGTGACAGGCTGCTAGCAACCAAGTGCGTAACGATACAATTTAAAATTGTTTTGTTGCTAAGTTGTCTGTTACTTGTAGACACAACACTGATTCATCCCGTGCGTTAGGTGCCATTTTTATGCTTCAGTGATTCATGGGTCAGTGTTAAGTGGCTTAAGAAAAAAAAAATATTCCCCTGAAAATAGTCAGATAGAAGGACTGGAAAATGAAAATGAGCGAAAAAGCAGCCGATATGTGAAGAAAGACCTTCCGAAAGCCTGGAGAACTATTACTCAGGATGACCTTAAACAAAATAGAAGTGTAGCTCATTGGAAGCAAAATGTAAAGAAATAAGGGGTAGCTCAAGACTTTTGCACAGATGTGCATGTTTCCTGGCTAACATCAACACGTTCCGTATCAACAGAATCTGCTCCTCTGCTCTTCTTTAAGTGCACACGCAAACAGGTGTTTCCATTTGTCTGAGTAGAGCTGGCTGATTATCACTCTATTCCAGCTGATGCTGGGTGGAGCACTAGAGGAAATCACACTGTGTCACCAAACTATATGTCGTGCTACTAAAAACAATTTTCAGAGTATGCATTCTGACAAGTCACACAAGGAAAACACAGGTGTTCCTGATCACATCTCTCATCTCAGCCGCTGAAAGTGCTAGTTTTTCTGGCAATGACAGGTTTGAGGAAGTCTCTCAGTTCAATCTATGATGTCAGCTAATACACCGAGAGAGGGCATCGGGGTTTACTGAGAGCATGAATAAGCAAGACAAGCAAAACAGTCTGTGAAAAGAAAATGTGCTCACCTTCACATTTGGGTTCTTCAGGATGAATCCTCTGTACCATCCTGCAGAGAAAATACACCACTTTAATTTTACAGCCTGTCCCTGTGATTATTACACGTTTATAAATTTATTTTTATGTCTTCCCTGGAGTGCAGAATGAAAGAGGAAAAGAAAATGAAATACTATATATATCTACTAAGCGCAGAGAAAAGATAGAAAAGATAGAAAAGAAGATGCACGTATGTGGGAGAAGGAAGTTGTATAGTTGTGTAGTACAGCATTTTACAGCAAACACATTAAACCTTTGGTTTATTCCAACTTCCTTTCATGTGAAAAGCAAACCTAGATTATCAATGGGTACGTATGTAGCTGTCAATGGAATGACTCAATCAACCAATAAACTTATTATTTACGACAAAGCAAAGAAGCTTCTCTTCTTCCTCCTCTGCCACTGGAATCTACAGCAGCCCTGGGCGCCATTTGGTAAAAGGTTTTGAAATCTGATACAATAAGTGGGGACAGAACCCTGAATATTTTCCCCATGTTTTTGTATCTTGATGACTCCATTACCAATAATGGGCTCACACTGAAGGAGTATTTATGCACACACTTTTTTTAACATTGGATTCCTTGGTTCAAGCTGGGCTTAAAGCACATTTTGCTGTATTTGACTCCTGCAATAAACAAAAACATGTTTTTCCTCTCAGTGCTTACAATCACAGTTATGATGGTTCTGATTATGCCCTGACACACCGCTTGGCTTCCTCGTACTTTGCAGGTGTAAATTTTGAGATTGTATGTGTTGAAGCAGCGTTCAAAAAGCAATGAGGCACCGAGGAATGGTTTTCTGAGCAACCTGTGTTTGCAGTGACCACAAGTTAATGCAAAGCTGAGTACAAGAAGAAACCTGCAACACACAAAGCCGCAGAAAAACACTATAAATATCAGTGTGCCTCGTCATAACAGAGGTTTGAAAATAATACAAAGCAAAGACAGGAGGGATAAAAAAAAAAACTGTGGTTTATATTAACTCACACTCTTTTCGCACCATTACACACTCTAGTCGCAGTTCAGGCCAAATTAGTACATACTTGATGCTTCTGCAAATCCCAACACTGATAGAAACAATCTAATACATTTAAATTTGCGAGGCTTTGAGCTGATGATCTTTTCCAGACTGACAATTTAAGCTCATTCCAGCCATTGTAAGTCCCGCCAGATAAGAGCATTAACTAAATAGCTTGAATGTAAATGTATTAGATTATTATAATCATATTAGATTATTGGGTTTTACCAAAACATCTGTGACTTAGGTGGTATTTTCTACCTGATTTGTTCCAGGAGTTCATAGTCAGAGTGGTATTTTTTTTTTTTGGAGGGTGAACATGATTCTATTTATTTATTTATTTATTTATTTCTCTTTCTTTCTTTCTTTCTTTCTCTTTCTTTCTCTCTCTTTCTCTTAGCAAGGTTTAAGATCAGCAAATCACAAAGAAAATACCACAGCAGTCACCCAGAATTTTTTTAAAAAAAGGTCACTATGTTGATTTTTAGTAACTTTATAATCACATCAACCAACCAGCTACTATAAGCAGACTGAACAACGCTAACTTTTTAAGTGTTAACACCTCAAAAACCAAGTGTTGTTAGCAACACTGCTGAGCAAGAGAGAAACATAGCTGATATAGTAAGAAGCTCAAATACCAGTGGTGATATAAGCATTAGATATTAAAATAAATAGCTATATATAGATAGTTTAGCTATAACAACTATAGAATAAAATGACAGAAATAAAGATAGTTGACAGCATTCATGAAAATTTTTTTTAATAACAATAATGCTAAATTGGCTAAAAAGTACAAGAAAATAAGGGCTTAATAATTGTAGTTAAGAGTAGCCCACCTAAAGCTAACAAAAATGCTAATTGGTTTATATTTCTTATCTAAACAGAGCATAAATAACTAAAATAGGTGGACATTCAAATTCAACTGAAATGAAGTGCCAAGTACAGGCCAAGTGGTGACGTCTAGGAAGGCGTACTTGGGCTTATCTGACAAGGTTGTGGAGGCGTGTCTGACAGAGCAGTGTGGAAAACCATTATTTAAAATCATAGTTTATACAGCCTGCACTCACTGCTGTCAGTAACTTAACAAAATAAAGCGCTATTGAAGGGCAAAGTCAAAAATCAATTACTGAGGCAGAGAATTTTCAGACAGGAGCCACATTTCAGCAAAGACACGTCCAGCATGCGAGCTCCTGTGTTTTGAAGTGTCAACAGTATCAACATGAGGCAGAGCCATTAGTCTGCCTCCTCGGCTGTCAGCAGTCTGCCTCTCAGCCTCTTCACTGCTGGCTGGATTTTGATTTAGTTCTTCCCTTCTGGGCCAAGCATTCCACTTGCTGTGCTATTGTCTACTTCCTTTGGGTCTCTTCCCACAATATCACATCCTTATGGCTGGCACGTTGCAAGACAGACTGGCTTGCTGTCTTCTCAAAAAGTGTGTGTGCCTCTGTGTGTGTGCACATGCCTGTGTGTGTGTGTGTTTTTTTTTCCCTCCCAACAGGAAGTGAGACAGAGTGCGATCTAAGTGCACGCGGTGCCGTAGGAAAGAGGTTTGTTACGTGTTTACGCACAGTTGCTTGTTTGTTTTAAGTGTGGCGCTGCTGTGAAATGAGACTAGGACATCGTTTCTAGGGATTCAAATGGGCCTAAGACGGAAAGGACAGAATGAAAACGCAGCAAGAAAGAAAGAAACTGAAAATATATTAGCATACGCAGGAGGCGAGAGAGAGTGAATAAGAAAAAGAAAGTAGAGGAGAAAAGCAGACAGTGTGGGCAGGAAGGCAGGAGGAGCAGCCAGCCTGTGGTGCATGAAACGGTAGCTAACATGAATTACCACAGGCCTTCTTCACAGACAAGATGCTGCTCATTTTGTGCACATACCACATCACAGCAGCCCCCAAGAAGGCATGCTATAAGTGTTATACTGACCAATGGGAACTGTCAGTTCAACACATACTGAAACACCCATGTGTTGTCTCTTTTCAATACCAAATAATGCATGTGTGTCTGTGGTTGCATTTATAAATAATCAGATTACTGTTGATGCATGACTCTGCTAATTTATTGTGGCTGATTAGATAAAAGGATTGCTTTTATTTGTCCATTAAATTAAAAAAAATAATAATTTAAGTGTTACTAACTGCTCATGGGAGAAACTGATTTCCTCACACATAGTCATACTCCATTTCCTTTCCAAATCTCTTCAAAATAAGTAGCTAATTTGAATGTAACATGCACATAGGAAGTGTATAAAATGTGCGCCATACCTTCACATTTCTCCAGGATTTGCACTGTGTCTCCAATTTCCAGTGGGAGGCCATATTGGACGGTCCCTCGGAAACTGGCCAGCACTACAATGGAAGAGGCACACAAACACCCACGTTAGTTGTTTTTTTTTTTCTGTTTCTTTTTGTTTGCTTGCTTGTTTTTACCTCAATGCTTGAACTTGGTTATGTAGAGTTAGAGAGAGAGTCTGAAAAATAAACTGACAAAAAAAACCCAAAAAAAAACAGAGAAGATGCGATCGATAACCTGTGTAGGTGAAATAAAATCAAAGCTTATGAAATCTCTCCATTTCTGCACAAACTCAAAACACAAATACACAAAACACAACTTATATAAATCCATTCTGTGTGCCACAGATGACATGAGGCTGTGTTTTTTTATTCAGTTGCTACAATTTTACTGAAAAACTTTACACACACAGTACAACACAGAGAAAAGAAGTTTATGCAGTAATGCGCTATTCTTTGTGAGTTCATTTATACTGTTAACACTGTAAATGGTGAAGCTATTGAGGAATAAAAAACAGAAAGCATTAAGTCTTAATCTGTTTCTGCCCTTAACTTCGATGAATGGAATCTCAACTACTACTACTGAGTGTTTCAGTGATTTTCAAGTGTTTTTTGGAGATTGCATTTTAGGAACAGGTAGTGCAATATAAAGACAATGTTTTATAATTTAATCCTGAACAGAAATGGTTAACCCAAGTTCTCTTTTCATTCAACACTGACTACTAGCCTGTACATATACAATACAAGTGGTAAAAGGTACATTTTGGGTGACAGGTAGGCACCATTCATCTTCTTTGGCATATACACAAAGGTACTTTGTTTCTCTAACAAGTATATTCTGTTTGTTGTGTGTTGTCACTAGCCCAAATTAGCATCACAACTATTACAGTGAATGATGGTGACATCTTGCTAACCAAACAAAGTAGTGAGTACTAGCATTAGCTGATAACTTGCCAGCTTTACCCTTTCCAAATATGGCTGAGTAATACGATGCCATCTACCAAGGATTCAAAAATTAGCACACAAAAGAAAGTGTGGCATTTCAGTGGCTTTGTCCATCTTCTATATACAGTCTATGATAGAGATGTCACGAGAACCAATACTTACAATAACATACAATACCAAAATTCAAAAAACACAACAATATTATTATTTTTTATTTTATTTTTTTCCCCCAAGTACAATAGGTACCATAGCAAGTGTCTGTACCAAGGCTACAATTCTTCTGGAACTGACTGCAAGTGTTCTAGTTTAACATGCTGAAAAAGAAGGATGCCCACTAGCATAGAGAAAGCTACACATGGAAGATGGTGACTAGTGCTGTAGCCAGGCTGACAAAGAGTCAGAGCTCTGTAGAGCCGAGTATTCCTTTCACTTTAACTAGTAATGACTTCATGAATTTCTTTACAAATAAAATTTTAGACATTAGAGGAAAAATTATTCAAAACCATCTCCAAGATTTATCTTCATGTTCGGCTGCTTTCAGCACTGCTGGTATTTGTTTAGACTCTTTGGCTCCAGTTGATCTTTTGGAGTTAACTTCAATAGTTACTTCCTCCAAACCATCAACATGTTTATTAGATCCCATTCCTACTAGACTGTTCAAAGAAGTCTTTCCAATTATTGATGCCTCAATCTTAAATATGATCAATCTGTCTTTATTAGGTGGCTATGTACCACAGGCCTTCAAGGTGGCAGTAATTAAACCGCTACTTAAAAAGCCATCACTTGACCCAGCTGTCTTAGCTAATTATAGGCCAATCTCCAACCTTCCTTTTCTCTCCAAAATCCTTGAAAGAGTAGTTGTAAAACAGCTAACTGATCATCTGCAGAGGAACGGTTTATTTGAAGAGTTTCAGTCAGGTTTCAGAATTCATCACAGTACAGAAACAGCATTAGTGAAGGTTACAAATGATCTTCTTACAGCCTCTGACAGTGGACTCGTCTATGTGCTTGTCCTGTTGGACCTCAGTGCAGCTTTTGATACTGTTGATCATAACATTTTATTACAGAGATTAGAGCATGCCATAGGTATTAAAGGTACTGCACTGCAGTGGTTTGAATCATATTTATCAAATAGACTCCAATTTGTTCATATAAATGGGGAGTCGTCTTCACACACTAAGGTTAATTATGGAGTTCCACAGGGTTCTGTGCTAGGTCCAATTTTATTTACATTGTACATGCTTCCCTTAGGCAGTATTATTAGAAAGCATTGCATCAATTTCCATTGTTATGCAGATGATACTCAGCTTTATCTATCCATGAAGCCAGATGACACACATCAGTTAGTTAAACTGCAGGAATGTCTTAAAGACATAAAGGCCTGGATGACCTCTAATTTCCTGCTACTAAATTCAGATAAAACTGAAGTTCTTGTACTCGGCCCCACAAATCTTAGAAGCACAGTGTCAAACCAGATACTTACTCTGGATGGCATTACTTTGGCCTCCAGTAACACTGTGAGAAATCTTGGAGTCATTTTTGACCAGGATATGTCCTTCAATGCACATATTAAACAGATATGTAGGACGGCTTTTTTACATCTGCGCAATATTTATAAAATTAGAAACATCCTTTCTCAGATCTGACGCTGAAAAGTTAATCCATGCATTTATTACTTCTAGGCTGGACTACTGTAATTCATTATTATCAGGCTGTCCTAAAAACTCCCTGAAAGCCTTCAGCTGATCCAAAATGCTGCAGCTAGAGTACTGACAGGGACTAGAACGAGAGAGCATATTTCTCCCATATTGGCTTCTCTTCATTGGCTCCCTGTTAAATCTAGAATAGAATTTAAAATCCTTCTCCTAACATACAAGGTCTTGAATAATCAGGCCCCATCTTATCTCAAAGACCTCATAGTACCGTATCACCCCAATAGAGCACTTCGTTCTCAGACTGCTGGCTTACTTGTGGTTCCTAGGATACTTAAAAGTAGAATGGGAGGCAGAGCCTTCAGCTTTCAGGCCCCTCATCTGTGGAACCAGCTCCCAGCTTGGATTCGGGAGACAGACACCCTCTCTATTTTCAAAATTAGGCTTAAAACTTTCCTTTTATGATCAAGCTTATAGTTAGGGCTGGATCAGACAACCCTGAACCACCCCTTAGTTATGCTGCTATAGGCCTAGGCTGCTGAGGGGGGTCCCATAATGCACTGTTTCTTCTCATTCACCTTTATTTACTTGTTTATACTTCACTCTGTATTTAATCATTATTATTAATCTCTGGCTCTCTTCCACAGCATGTCTTTTGTCCTGTCTCTCTCCACTCAGCCCCAACCGGTCGCAGCAGATGACTGCCCCTCCCTGAGCCTGGTTTTGCTGGAGGTTTCTTCCTGTTAAAAGGGAGTTTTTCCTTCCCACCGTCGCCAAGTGCTTGCTCATAGGGGGTCGTTTTGACTGTTGGGTTTTCTCTGTGTTATTGTAGGGTCTTTACCCACAATACAAAGCGCCTTGAGGCGACTGTTTGTTGTGATTTGGCGCTATATAAATAAAATTGAATTGAATTGAATTGAATAGTGTGGATGCGGCGATAGCTCCGCCCTGATTCACTGATTAGAAAGGTCTTAAGAGTCAGATATTGTGACATCCCTAGTCTACGATAATGAAAGTAAAGTCAATTTAAGGGCCTCATCACCAATTTTGCACATGAAGGATACAGCGCAAGCTATGTCTGTGTGCACGCATGTGTGAAATAGGAATCATCTCAAAATTGCCAGTGTGTGGAAAATGACATTTTAACATCAAACACTAGAGAGATGTCTGAAAGAGAGTGAATACTGCTTTGAGATTTATAAAGGTTTTGAGAAAATGTCAAAAGAAAGCCTGATATCGAGAAGGATATCAGATTAAGTAGGTAGGGACAGAATGACGCTGATGGTCTATTAGCATTGAGCGGTGCTTTCTAACAGTAAGAGTTTCTCAGCTGACAGCACTTCAACCATCTCTTTAAAATAGCACAGTCCTGCTGACTTGCTCACTGAAACCACGCATGCACACATACACACAAAATATATTAACCCACGCTCTTAAACTTGCATGTACCCACAAATATGTCAACCGCTCAACAGTGATATTTATACAAAGACAGAATTGCAAACGCTGACAGATCCACTAGGGTGCAAGCTTAATGCTGCACCTACACAGGCAGCACATTTACACAAGCGGCCTATTCAAACAGCAATGTATGCATGCAGACATGGGCACACAGAGATACTCATTCACACAAGGTCACGCACATGTAAAACTGGGATATAGAGTGGAAACATAACAAGAGTCCCTGCCATCCCGAAAGGCTTCCGGCTCAAGCTTAAGTGAGGACAAGAATTTATTTCTTCTGGCTACGGGGCTAATTCAGTATACCTGAATGTAGCATCCAAACAGCGCAGAGAGAATTCCCTTTGCCGCAGAGGGATTATATTTAATCCAGAACAATTTAAAGAAACAAGCACTTGTACAGGAGCACAAAGACACAGTGGTCATGGTTCATGGACTGCGGACCACACAGGGATGCTGCAGCTGAGGACAAATTCAATTGCCATTCAGTTAAATTTGAGTTGGCTTTCTGGTGGTTAGGGCCCAATAATTGTATTTTTCCAAGTAGAACATGAGTGAGCATGCTCAAAAGCAAATTGATTCTGATGCAATAGTTTATGACATTTTGAATTTTTTTTTCCAAAAAGATGCACTAATAATTTTCTTGCAGTGGAAAATGGGGTAAAGAATGAAATTCTGCAAAAATCTATTACAGCCTCCCCATGCCTTGTAGGTATGAGGATATTTCTTGATGAAAATGATCAAACTAAACCACATGAACTTTACTAATAGATTAAGTTATAAATCAAAGGCTGACTGCCAGAGGTGTTTTTTTTTTTTTTTTTTTTTGGGGTGGATTGCTTTTCCTTTTTCTCTAGGAGAATAGCCCACTGCTGAGGAGAGGATTCAGCAGACTTACTCATCCACCCACTCTCTCACATTGACACAGAGATCAAGCCTGCAGTTGAAATTAAAATTCTGGGCTGTCTGTAATTCTGTTCATGTGTGTGCTAGTGTGTGTCCTTCGTATTTTATGCTGAAGCTTTGCCAACCCTTTGTTATTCCTCAAGCCACAGAAACACTGTCTTTACATGGGATTTGTCACAAGTGCACATCTGACTTTGTAATTCGTTCAAACGCACAAACACGAAGAGATGCCCGATAGTTTCTACTTTTTGCAATTCATTCAAAGCCCAATCACTCATGCGCACACACAGCAAACACACTTGCACTCACAAAGTGTGCCCAATGCATGAATTATCCAAGTGACTTTCCCAGCTGCATTGAGCTAAATTATTCAGTTTCAAGTCACCGCATTTTTTTTTTTTCTTCGGCTGTGAAATGAAAAGCTTCCCGCCTGTCGATCCACAAGCCAGCTGCTGTCTGTCCGTCCATCTCTGACTGCTTGCCACCAGTCCGACTTTATGTCTATCAGGCATCAGGGCTGGCTAACTGCTATATGATGTGATGAGACAGGAAAGGTGATCACTCTAGAGGGAAATGATTCTGTTGTTGCTTTGTCCCATGTGCTTGGATTGCGGGATGCATTCTGCTATGCCACAAAAGGAGAACATTAAGTACAAATGGGGAGAAAGATGCTGTTCCACCACACTGCTGCCACAAAGTACAAAAACAGGCAAAGCAAGGGAAAAATCCTATAAACTATCCAATGTACGCACACGCCACACAAACGTCCAAGTGGATGCCACTGGGCCATGAATATCCTATTGCATAAACTGAACAAAAAACAGACCTGCAAATGCTCAGATTTGGCATCAACACACACACACAGTTTTTCTGTCAACTGAACCTGTTAGATCCAGTTTCCAGATGGCCTGCAATTACTAGCTTTTCAGCCACAAAAAGGCAAAGTCTTGTACTTTCTGACACGCACAGGCACACTCAGACTGATTCTATGAGACACCAGTCCAGTGGGTCGTGGCGAGGACACCGCTATTCTTGTACAGACTGTCTTACTTAAACTAGACATTACAATAGGATGGCAGCCTGAAAGAGCCATGTATACATGGATAAACAAACAGATACACTGTAAAAGAAAAAAAAAAGTGCTTTGTCAGTTTTCACCAGAGACAGAAAGAGAGAATAGAGACACACAAGGGAAAAGAAAACAGATACAGAAACTGAAATAAGAGCGGCTGGTTTGACTCTCATGCAGTTTGTTACTAGTGTATTAATTCACAGAACTACCATGTCATATATATATATATATATATATATATATATATATATATAGATATAGATATATATATATATATATATATATATATATATATATATATATATAGATATATATATATATATATATATATATAGATAGATATATATATATATATATATATATATATATATATATATATAAACACACACACACACACACACACACACGTAAAAGTTAACAAGAAAGCGGAAACATACAGGCTGAAAAATTAGCTCATTGTGCAAAGTGTCAGTTCCTCTAATGGTCACTTGAGCCTCCTTCTAAATGTGAGTCATCCCCACAGACTTCCATTAAACTTACAAAAATCATGTTTAGAGACTGTTAAAATTCCCCAACTGGATGGCGAGAGGTTGGGTGAAATTAGTTGCAAACAGGGTGCTCCACCAAAAACCTCCTTGTGATTGTTTTGGCTGCTACCACATTGCTGTGGTTGCGTGTAGTTTCCACGGAAGACACCAAACTGTCTGCAAAAACTTGCTAATCAACAACTGATCAGTTGTGAAACTTGATAGTGTGATGCAAACCGGAAACAAAGGCTGTTCACCTTCAAAGGAAAAGCTGTACCTGCAACCAATATGCTTCAGAAGATGCAATTTTTACTTTGAAAGCAAACATCTGTTTCTGGTTTGCATCAAACTCTTTACAGTTTTTCAACTGCTTAGCGAGTATTTGCAGACAAGTCATGATCCCCCAAAAGCAGCAATCTGCTAGCAACCAAAGCAATTGCAAGGACATTGTATCCATTTACCTCTTTGCGACCAATTTCTCCTCTTGCTAGCAAGCAACCTCCTGTAATCATTCGCCAACCAGTTAGGAAATACTCATTTTTCCTTCATGAGTGGTGGTTACCAGGTGATTGCCATTCAGTCTGTGTGACCTAAACTAGACCTCTTAACTGTGTTTGTGCTGTAGGTGGAATTATTAATGGAATTATCTGACAAATATGGCCTGCTGGGTGGTACAGATCATCCAGTTTGTTAATGAGCATGTGCATCCAAAGAGTGGATGGATGCAGCTTGCTAAACAGACTTAATAGTGTACACCAGGGATCCTCCAATCCAGGCCTCGAGGGCCGGTGTCCTGCAACTTTTAGATGTGTCTCTGCTTCAACACACCTGATTCAAATATAGCAGTCATTAGCAGGACTCTGGAGAACTTGACTGCATACTGAGGAGATAATTCAGCCGTTTGATTCAGGTGTGTTGGATCAGGGACACATCTAAAAGCTGCAGGACACCGGCCCTCGAGGCCTGGATTGGAGGATCCCTGGTGTACACTGACAACTTAGTGCTCCTCTCATCTAAATATGGTCACTTATGGCCATAACAACATGGTGATGGGTGAAAAACTAATGTTATGAATATTCCAGAAACCCATGGGGGATATCACACATACAGACATATACAGACTATAGTAGGTAACTGGTGCAGTACATTATACATGTATAAACCATGGGGCCTCACACTGGGGACTCTTAGCAGTAAGGAGAGTACATGCCATCAAGACCGCTTTTTCACAATTTCCCAATGTTTCCAGTAATTGTTTTTATTGTACGCTAATCTGAGTGAGCTCTTTCAGGATGACACTGACCCTATCCATAGGGCACTGAGGGTCACTGACTGGTTTGATGAGTAAGAAAATGAAGTGAGGTTTCACAGCCACAAGACTGGACCAGCATAACAGCAATCTCCAACATCATTAAAACCCTAAATGAAGGAATATGTTTTGGAAGAATGGTGCCTAATCCAGCAGAGACTTCAAGAATCAGTCACTGCACTCTGCAGCTGTTCTAGATGCACATTTGTGAACCATCACCTTAAAAAGACAATTTCCACTTTACTTTTTCCCCTCCTCATATCTGTTTCCCATTTTCTAGTTTGCAAGTGCATTCTGCTGAGTAAGTCGAGATCCCTGGAAAGCCTACTAGCTCGGATTAAGCTTACATGTGTTTCAGGCTGCCACTTGAAGTCGAGGCCTGTCGACCCACGTTACATTCGGTTTGCCCGTCGTTCTATCTAAGCTCCTTAGAAGAACAAATACTGCCACAGGCTCCGAGCAGCAACACCAGCACTCTCCTTCAAACCAGCCCAAGTTACAAGTTAAAAAAATTAAAAAGCAACAATTTAATTAAAATGTTTTCTGTCAGCAATAAAGTGTGATGTTGCATTACAGAGATTTTAACATTCAAGTAGCAAAAGCAGCTACTTTCTGTCTGAGCCCACAGCTTTTACGAGCTGTTTACACTAAATCTCGTGGCAAATTTCACTCAAAGCACCCGTTAATGTGCTTTTTAAACCTAATTAGCCTGACCCTTTCTTCTGTCTGACTGATCTGACAACGATTCACATGCATAATCCACTCCCACATGTTAATTATACAGCATTTATATCATTAATATGCTAATTTGACAACACACAAACTGGTGGCACTCAACCGGCCTCCACTGCTGCCAATTGCAAGGATCATGAATATTTAATTTGCGTGTGGGAATATATGTGTGAATGTTATGAATCCCGCACACACACATGCAAATGCTTATTTGTGAGGAAGTATTATGATTTCTTTTTTAAATTAGGTTAATGAGCTGATTCTCAAGAAGAGAAGAACAGTCATCTCAAATGGGGAAGCGATGCTCATTTTCATCCTGTTTCTCACATATTTACACGTCAAATGCCATTAAAAAAAGCACCCCATGCGCAGAATTGAAAACTAAAAATGTCAATATACTTCTAGTTCCTCACAGTGCACTCTCTCCATTTCTGCATGTCCACTCTCCAAAAATTCGACACATCCAGAAGTGCATTTGCCAAACCAAAAGTGCTCTTTATTCCAGCAATGTGACTAAAACATTCCAATTCAGACCAAAACTAGCTCAGCTATGTTTTGCTTTGGCCAAATCCATGCGCACTGTGTTCCAACTCATAAGCTTCGTGCATTTATCTTTCTATGTGGTCAGTAAAAAGAGGCAACAAATGCTGTGCTTGTCCAACACATCATGGATTAAAGGTAGCATGAGGGCAACTGTGGTTAACAACACTCAAGGACACTCATGTTCCACCAGGAAAATTCAGCACATGACAACGTGTTTATGCACATATGACACGCACTTGAAGCCACAAGTCACACTGGTGTGACAGCAAGAGAGGTGCCAGACAGGTTTAGTGGGAGTTGGGGAGAGATTAAGTCAACATATGAGCATATTCTGCAAAACAGTGATTTTGAATGCTGGGAAGTGGCACTGTGCATTTCAAAGGAGGGGCAATCAACAACAGAAAGTAGCGGCACCAAGAAGACCTTGAACGGGACTCAACTTGGCAGCTATGTGCCCACAGACAACACACACACACACACACACACAAACACACAGAGGTCTGATAGGCAGCACACACAAAAACCAGGGCAGCAGAATCACCCAGGAGGAACGGCTTTCATTGAGCCTTCCCCATTGCTGGATGCCAGTTTCCTTTCATTGACATTGTGTGCTTGGCGATAGCAACCTAACCACTGTCACAATACTGCTCACTGGCAACAATAACCCTTCGCTCAGATCACGTTGCTGGATCTGAAGCTTTCATTTGAGGAATGTTATTATGTTTTTTTTTCCACCCTTTTTTTCTTTCTTTTTTGAAGCGGCTGCCTGACAAAAAGTGCAGCCCAGTGCTCGATGACGTTTCAGCATTGCCTCAATGTCGTGGAATGAATGTACTACGTTGCACCCACAGCATCTAACGTATGCATGAAAGAACTCAAAAGTAAAGCTGAGCAGAGGAGAGATGGAGCCATTTATTAAAAATAGAGGTGTCTGTGAAGCTTGTAAGAACTCCTGCTGCTTTTCTTCTGCATTGCTTCAAGCATGATTAGCAAAGAACACCCTAATATAAACACACCATCACAGAGACACACACACCGTTTGGCAATTTACATATGTTAATATAGACACATTTAACAAGGGAAAAGCTGAAAACACTTTTCCGTTAGCATGATCACTACATAAGGTAATGCCAGCCTTTGCTCCAAAGACGAAAACGGAAAGCAACCAAAGTGACATTCGAATCTGTCCTGAGCAGGAGAAATCACAAATGACTCAGATTAAATAGAAATGGGTCAGTGCGCTAAAACCTCACCTCATTCCCATGCATTAATCTGACTCTGTGTGTGTATGTGTGTGTCTGCATGTGAGGCTGCAAAGCTGGCTAAGAGCATGCATTAGATAGCTGACTGATGCCAAAGTGGAAATGAGATGATTGTTAAAAATCCTTTAGGAAAGATTTATCTCACTTGCACAAATTTGTGATTTCCACCTTCTGTATTCTTCATCACTGGATGATGACATAATTAGTCCTGTTTTTAGTCGCTGTGATGTCTAAATACAGTTCACTTCTCTGTACACAGAACTGTGCAAAAGTCTCAAGACACTTCTTATTTCTTTATATTTTGGAAGGAAGATAGATGCAGCGATTTATTGAAATGTGCAGAAATACATCGAAATGCAAAAGCTTCTGCAGGAGCCATACTTCTGGTTACCAGTGTATATATAGTGCATTCTTCCTGTTATTGAGTGGCATGCCAAAAAGAAACCAAGTTATCACAGGTATACGAACTCTCAGTAGAAGATAAGAATCTTGCTGAGACTCTACAGCATTGTACAACCAACATTTACTCTAGCTGTACATCCATATTAAAGAACTGGACTGCTAAATGCTCTAGTAGCTGGTTGCTCACTTCATCTGCTGCACATCAATGGCAGAAAAAATTTTATAGATTTTTTTTAAAGCCCTTTTTCTGTCTAGAAAAGGTCACAAGATGCAGAGCCACAGAGAAGCCCAGCAGTAAAGCTGCAGGTCTGTAAAAATATTCTAAAAAATCTCCCTAAAGCTCAGCTGAAAAACATAGCCTGGCAATAATTCTATCTGTAAAAGCAACAGTCCTCACAATACGCTGAGTAATTTCTTCCATTGTTAAAATAAAAAACCACTGGCCTTGCGACTTTAAAGAACTATTCAACTTAATTGCAAATTGGGTCACGACTTTGGCTACAGTTTGTGCCACTTAACAAGTCCACAATTCACCCTTATTATTTTAACCACACTGTGGAGACAGAATATTAGTTATCCCAAAGGAAAACTGGCAGCTCAAGCAAGGACAGCAGGTCAGAGTTTAACGAGAAAGTTGCAAAATGTGATTCTCCACAGACAGTAAGCTGTTTTGATCTTGCTTTTAATTCGTCTTCATTTTCTCTGTCTTAAAAATTTTTTTTTAAATTAAAGAAACACTATAAATTGAGAATTACAGAATTATCCTTTAACCCACGACAACACGCATGCAAATAAAAGCACCTACAGTGTATCACAAAAGTGAGTACGCCCCTCACATTTCTGCAGATATTTAGGTATATTTTTTCATGGGACAACACTGACAAAATGACACTTTGACACAATGAAAAGTAGTCTGTGTGCAGCTTATATAACAGTTTAAATTTATTCTTCCCTCAAAATAACTCAATATACAGCTATTAATGTCTAAACCAGCGGAACAAAAGTGAGTACACCCCTAAGAGACTACACCCATAAATGACCAAACTGAGCACTGCTTGTCATTTCCCTCCAAAATGTCATGTGACTCGTTAGTGTTACTAGGTCTCGGGTGTGCACAGGGAGCAGGTGTGTTCAGTTTTGTAGTACAGCTCTCACACTCTCTCATACTGGTCGCTGAAAGTTCCAACATGGCACCTCATGGCAAAGAGCTCTCTGAGGATCTTAAAAGACTAATTGTTGTGCTACATGAAGATGGCCAAGGCTACAAGAAGATTGCCAACACCCTGAAACTGAGCTGCAGCACAGTGGCCAAGATCATCCAGCGTTTTAAAAGAGCAGGGTCCACCCAGAACAGACCTCACGTTGGTCGTCCAAAGAAGCTGAGTGCACGTGCTCAGCGTCACATCCAAATGCTGTCTCTGAAAGATAGACGCAGGAGTGTTGTCAGCATTGCTGCAGAGATTGAAGAGGTGGGGGGTCAGCCTGCCAGTGCTCAGACCATACACCGCACACTACATCAAATTGGTCTGCATGGCTGTCACCCCAGAAGGAAGCCTCTTCTGAAGTCTGTACACAAGAAAGCCCGCAAACAGTTTGCTGAAGACATGTCAACAAAGGACATGGATTACTGGAACCATGTCCTATGGTCTGATGAGACCAAGATTAATTTGTTTGCTTCAGATGGTCTCAAGCATGTGTGGCGGCGATCAGGTGAGAAGTACAAAGATAAGTGTGTCATGCCTACAGTCAAGCATGGTGGTGGGAATGCCATGGTCTGGGGCTGCATGAGTGCAGCAGGTGTTGGGGAGTTAGATTTCATTGAAGGACACATGAACTCCAATATGTACTGTGAAATAATGAAGCAGAGCATGATCCCCTCCCTCTGGAAACTGGGTCACAGGGCAGTGTTCCAGCATGATAATGACCCCAAACACACCTCTAAGACAACCACTGCTTTATTGAAGAGGCTGAGGGTAAAGGTGATGGACTGGCCAAGCATGTCTCCAGACCTAAACCCAATAGAACATCTTTGGGGCATCCTCAAGCGGAAGGTGGGGGAGCGCAAAGTCTCGAATATCCGCCAGCTCTGTGATGTCATCATGGTGGAGTGGAAAAGCATTCCAGTGGCAACCTGTGAAGCTCTGGTAAACTCCATGCCCAGGAGAGTGAAGGCAGTTCTGGAAAATAATGGTGGCCACACAAAACATTGACACTTCAGGAACTTTCACTAAGGGGTGTACTCACTTTTGTTGCTGCTGGTTTAGACATTAATGTCTGTATATTGAGTTATTTTGAAGAAAAAATAAATTTACACGGTAATATAAGCGGCACACAGACTACTTTTCATTGTGTCAAAGTGTCATTTTGTCAGTGTTGTCCCATGAAAAGATATACTTAAATATCTGCAGAAATGTGAGGGGTGTACTCACTTTTGTGATACACTGTACTCTCTCCAAACACCCCACACATAAATATGCATGAAGCTGCAGCTTTAGAGGCTGTCAATTTTCAGCAGCAGGTGAAGTCACACTGACGCCAGTGCCTACACATCCTCCCACCCTGCAGAGATAAAGATGGGAAGAGGAGTTAAAATATGTTCAGGGATCGCAGGGATATTATGGTTGCAGGGTATGGTTGATGGAGGGGTAAGAGATGAAAAAGATTAAGCAAGGTAAAGACACAGTGGAGGATGATAGAGAGGAGAGCTCACACGAGGAACAGAGATTGATGAGTAAAGAGTCTGCTGCAGCTGCCATGAATAAAATTCAATTCAGTTTCATTTATATTGCAACGATTCACAAGAGCATTGTGAAAAGTGCGTCTCAGGGCACTTTGCATTGTAAGGTAATACAGAGAGAACCCCAACAATTCCCCGGAGCAAGCACTCAGCAGACAGAATAAGAAAAATACTGTCAGCGACCAATGCCTATAACATGTTAGCTCTTATATGCTGCATGCCATGGAACATTGAAAGCTGAGTTACTAAAGTGTCTAATCAGATGAACTATTACGCACACATCCAGCAAATTCTTAGACCCATTTTAACCACCCAAAAAGGCCTGGCTGTTTGTAAATGAATCACCTTTATGATGCTATTTTAACTGAACGGTTGAAAAATGAAAAGACAAATTAGCTGTGTGATATTTTATCTCAAACATGCAGCATGGTCTGTTTCATATCTTTCAGCAAGATTGTTGACTATCACTGTGTGCTATGTTTATTATTGCATGCAGGAATATAAAAATATGTCCTCTCAAGCCCATGAGGAAGTGAGTACAGTTGTTTCACTAGGCCTATAAAAAAAAATTTTTTCCAAAAAAGTCATAATTTTTTATTATTGGAAAAAATTAAGTAACCTTCACAATCCCAGATTTTACATTTTAAGCTACAAATGCTTTAAAAAAAAATCCCTGCCTATCAGGTTACCCCAAAAACACCTGTGTCACCTGAAGCAAACATAATTTATTCAGCCCTAATATATCAAAGCTCTCAGTGTATTCTTACCTGTTATGACAGTATACGCAACCAAACAGTGATTATACTTCATGAACTGTTATTCGTCAAACTCTCCTCATCTGTAATTGGTAACAATCAAAAAATGAAACACTGAAATCTGCACCATTTGAACCTCATCATCATTTTGACTGCAAACTGCAGCAATACTGACAGAACTTTCCAGCTCATGTTCACATAAAAGGCAAACATCAAAGATGAAACAATAAGCGTAGAAAATCTTTTAACACTTCTGGTATCAAATTGTGCGCTGGCCTGAAAATCCACTGCAGAAGGGTTATTATCATTATGAACATTCACTTAGTGCAAACTGGAGAAAAGCTCTGGATGTCATTTTGTCAAGACAGAAACCGTGGCACTGGTATAGCTACAGATTATACTGTGCCATTAAGAAACCTGCAAAATAAAAAATGCATGAATTGTATCGAGGTTGCCAGATTCCAAAGTGTCACGATTGTCAGTAGATGCAGCTGAGCTATTAGTGTGAGAAGCCTACATGATATTCTTCCTGAATAAATACAAATATGCCTCCTTTTCAGAAAACTTGACCTCTGACCTTGAGGTCAAGGTCGGCGGGATTCAAATTTGCCCAAGATTTTTTTTTATGTACATTCATCTGGGGCATCTGTTTTTCTTCAGGTGTGACGGTTAAAAGTGGGAGTGCCAAATGAAACCTACTGCATCAAACTCTCTCTCCCTCTTTGACTCAACTGCAACCTCTCCACTTCCTTTCTGCCTCGCTCCACCATCCCTTCGCTAGTCTCTTTCAAGGAAGAGGAGGCGTGACTGACCTCTATCTGCATTTCAGGCTCTCTTGAATCAAATTACAGCAAATTATGCACTCGTGGTGCAGCGGCAAAAACACACACAGGAAGTCAACGTCAACATGAGAGTTTGCAGACCCACCGGGGGCGCGTGGCAGTGTTTGACCTTCGTGAACACATGCGTGCACATCTGCAATCCTCAGACATAAATATAACACATTTGGCAGATTTAGCTGTCAGCAGCATCACATCTCGATGACATCAGCAAAATACCCTCACCCCACGCTCAAAAAAACAAAATCAAAATTGAAATAAAAACACGCCCACAGTCTGGTTTTGCTTGCTCCAGGCCATCGCAACCCAGAGAGCAGTCAGGTCCACGCTGAGGATGATGAAACAATGATGAAACAAAATCCACCCCAAAACAGCATCTGTGGTGTTATGCTGCAGTGCACATCGGGCCAAAAATCAAAAACTGAAGGTGTGGCATTTATAAAAAAAGAAAGTGCTGCCTCAAGGTGAACTGAAATCAATTGGTTGTGAGAAGCAGAAGCTGCTGCAACCACCGCGCTGGCTTAGTTTAGAATTTTTTATTTGTGTTATGTGTCTGTCAAGAGATATAAAATGAGAGTGTAGCCTCAAGCCACAGCCTCAAGCCCGATGATGTGCAGACACTGGTGGGATTTGTGCTGACTGGGAAGCAAAAAAGAAGCAGTGTGTGCAAAGGCAGACAGAAAGGGAGACAGCGAGAGAAGGTGAAGGACAGTGAGGCTGACGAACAAAACGACTTAAAGAGAAACAATACGATGAAAAGACTGGATGAGAAGAAGAAACTGAAAGAGGGAGGGCGAGTGAATCAAAGAGGGAGGCTGAAGAGATAAGTAGGCTGTCAGCCTTTGTGGATCTCACTTAGCATTGTTTGCCCCTGTATGTCAGCTTGAGGGAAGGAGATCCTCCCTGTCAGTTCTCGAACACGTACACGCTGACCATGTGGCCAGGGGAAAGGGGTTTGGACTAAAGCAAGGTTAAATAAATCCTGGAGAAGAACGAGGACAAGACGAGGCTGCAGGAAGCAGAAACGGAGAAAAGTACTTGAGAACTTTTTTTTTTTTGGTTTCCTTCAAGTGAGAATGTTTTCAGATTATATCTCATTATTGTGCACATTTCTGTGTTTGAGTGCGGAAACCAAATTAGCACAAAGCACCTGTCCAAAGTACAAAATGAAACATAGTAACAAAAAATAAATTCCAACAAATATCAGCCGTAATATCATTTAATATGACTCAACTTGCTGCAGATAGGAAGGACACATACAGGTTACCTGTTGATTCTAAACTGGCTGTAGATGTCAGTGTAAGATTGTGTGTCTGTCTTTCTATTTTAGTCCTGCAATGAGCTGGTAACCTGTCCCCCCCACAACTCAGCTCCTTAACCCTTTAGTCAATTTTGTAATCAATTAAAATCCACTGTTTGGTCAGATGGACAGGTAAATGGTAAACAAACTGTTTTTTAGAGCACTTTCCTGGTCTTAAAGGGTTTTACTCAACAAGCCACACTCATCCATTGACACATACATATTCATGCAGGGACATGTTCTATGCATATACACTTTATTTATCAAATGCTGGCAGAGGTTTTGAGAGCAGCTTAGGATTCAGTATCTTGCTCAAGGATGCTGATATGAGGCTGTAGCCACAGCAGTCTTGAAGAACTAGAAAGGAAGGGGAGCATCAGACTGTAAAGTCTGACCATGGTGTGCAACTGGGCATGGAAAATATAATCCCGACTTAAGACAATGAAAATAATACAATGAGGGTTATTATTTTACACTATGATATAGTTTCTAGTTTCCTCAAGCTGTGTTCAAGTTCTTGTTTTTTTATCTCCATTTTTTAACGTTCATCTTTTTTGTATATATCTTTTCCCATGCTAATGGATTTTTGCATGAATAAATTGGACTATGAACCTTGAAGTGGGCATTTTCATGCCTGTGAAGCTCAGTTTGAATAATGGCCCCCATTTGTAGACTCAGCATGCACTGGAGTGTTAAGGTGCTGGTATCATAGAATTTGATACTGCCATGTCAAACTGGACAGCTGGTGCTTATCACCTCATTAGAAAATATTTCCCCACTCTGCTCTGATAAAAAAGCATGTTGTTCTGAATACATGCAGCATCACAGCATGCACACATGCATAAGATTGCACAGACAGGACTGAGGATAAACACGACAACACCCACATACACATCTGCACAAGCATGTTGTTAGCTTGGTGAGCGG